>LJIJ01000543.1:0-100633 GCA_001718145.1 Orchesella cincta
TAAAAACTGCACTGCAGCTCCTAGTGTACTTTGACCTTTTGAAAACCATAATGCAAAACTTGGTTGGTGAACTTGTCACGAAATGCTAACATGGAACATGTTTTATGAAAATCCAAAGATTGACACGAACGTATTCTTGTTAGCTTTTAATATACATGCCTATATACAAGACCCAAAGAAGATTGAAAAAGCAGAGTTTAAGCTCTGCTTTTTCAATCTTCTTTGTACAAGACCTATTAAGATGACCATGGATTTGCGAATGACGTACATTTGAATAAACACCGACAAACAAATTACCCACATAGAGTGTGTAAATTGCATTTGAAACTACTCCCAACTTGAAAACTTATAATAAGTTAGGTGCAAACACTTGAAAAGTAATGCAGTTGGAGATTATTAGCTGGCGCAAGAGATGTGCCCAAGAATGTTTGAGGAAGGAATGAAAGACGTGAATTGATACTTGTGCATTGATGAAAGATGTAGTGCACACAGGAAAATTTACGGCTGGTAAACATGATTACAGCATCCATCAACTTCCTAACTTATTTCTCTCCAACAAGTACTTACTTATGCACTACACTTTGAGATTGAAATACCATTGAAGAGCATTTGCAAAAGAACTGTGTGAATTGTTGCGTGGTCCAGCATGTGGTACAGAATCCAATGGAGGAGCTTAGTACCATAGAACCAGAGCAGAGCTCACTCACAAAAAGCAGCCCTAATATCGCACGGATCATCGATCGATGGATCAGAAAATGGACGTGGTGAGCGTGCCTCATTAATTTCAGTCTGGTTAGGCATTCTAAACTCAACATATATCTCCAAAATACAATTGGAAAAGTAATATACAGCGGAAGTCTCGGATGGTGGATGCATGCATGCCTGCATCTATCCACATATACATCCACCAAAAATATTTTTTCCTTTCTCCCTCTCACTAACTCACTTAAAACAAAAGTCAACATCAGAAAATCAAGTCACGCTCCTGACACAACTCGTTCGCAACACTTTTAGCGAGAAAAAGAAAGCCGAGGTAAAAGCATCCAAGCCTGTCTTCGTCTTATCCATCTTAGATTTAATGCACGAAACGAAAAGTATGTCTGTAATATATGGCAGCAGTATGTGTAGAAAACTCAATTTATAGATAAGCTCTCATCGGGATAGGAATAAAACTTGAGCTAACTCAAGTATATTCCAATATTCCTCAACAAGAAACAAAGAAAATTGCATTCATCGAGTTGTGTGTGTGTGTGTCTTTTCATTGATAAAAGGCTTAAGCTTTTGATTCATCTTTTGTATATAGTTACTTTTGAACTTTTCTTTGTAGTCTATTTATCCCTTCATTCTCTTCTCTCTTTCTTCTTCAGCTTTAGGCTACGTGTCAACTTCACATTTTATCGATAGTTCACACTTTCACCGGGTTTTGTGACAAGTAGACTGTATAATAGGAGAAGGATATGTAAAGCCTTTTAAACTTTTCCTTTGTACTTGGTCTTACTGGTGAGCAGTTGAATACGGGAACAGCTCAAGTAATAAACAGAGTCATGAAAGAAAGCTAAAAGTTGAGAAGAAAATGAAGTCATTCATTTACCATTTTATTCTGCAAACCAAGCACCACCATACCAGTTCACTTTATAACGAATGGAAGGGAAAGCAGAGCTGTAGCAAAACTTTCTTTTTCAAAACTCGAAAGACTAGGGAACTTGGGAACAAATTAGATCAAAATGCTTTTAAGTATTTACGACGACAAAATGAAAAGGGAGTTATTGATGCATGTAATATGAATGACAAAATTTACGTCTTGTGTACGATCATAAACAGTTTGAAAAGAAAAAGGGAACTGCCTAACGTCAAATAGGCCACCGGAGCAAAATATTATACAAAAACAGTTTTGCTCATGGGAAACTAACTTGTTAATGATCCAAGTTAATGATCAATTACGGTTGTCGATGTCGATACAAAACGCTTTTATAACAAGCACTCCACTATAAACAAAAACATTTCTAAAATTTATTTACTATAAATGTAAAATTAAAATCAAGTTTATTTATCTGCAATGTGGAAAATGGGATATTAGGAGATTGCTCACAAACTATATATGGAGTTTAATAGCATTTTCTGCTTTTTTGCTCAAATCAATACTTTCATTGATATTGAAAAATATCTACAAGGAAAATTATAAGCAAGTTTAAAATATTTAACATTCTTTAAAGCGCAAAAGCTCATAATTTTATTTGAAATCAAACTACGCACTAGAGGAACTACAAGTAGGTCATCGATTCGGAAATATTTCTGCAAGGAAATAAGTTGATTTCTGCACAAATCTTCTGGCATTGCATGTGATTCCAGATTCGAACCTTGTTATCCATCCCAATTTACAATTTTCATTTCTCCAGAGATACCCGACAAAATTTGGTTATCAGGAGGATATACATGTACACATCATTTCCCTCCTACATCTAAGTGTATACGAAGCCGCTGTCGGTGTGCATTTGTTGAATCTTCCGAAATTAAATCATTTCTCGTGAGGACCCAGTAAACTATATGCGAATGTGAAAGGTTTGTCGGAGCATGTTTGTGTCTGAAAAAGGAGTGAAGTGGAAATGCATTCGCCTATACCATTCTTCCTTCAAACATAATACAAATTACGTAAACAATATAAAATATCTCATCCACAGTCACATCGTCTCTTAAAATCCTGGGAGTGCATAATGCCATTATTTTTGGGGAGCATGGATGTGTTTGACTTTCACACTAGCAACAGGGATATTTTCTTTGTGTTTCGTGGCGTGTTATTTGGCAAACGCCCATCTCCCGTCTAAACTTATCTATTTGTTTTTCTCTTTCTCTGGAATGCATTGGAAATTTGGAAGGCATGCTCCCACAAAGAATTTCCTTCTGCATGATACTCAACCGTGTACTATCTAATAAGAGAAAAGTCTGACTGCTATGTGCATAATAAACATGCACACAAACTATAATATATTGCTGTTTTGTCAAACTGGATCTCATTGCAATTGACAAAATGAATATCGTTGCAGACACTTTTGTTTGCTTGAGGTGGGGTAGAATTTCATGTTAAAAATGACTTCTCGTCCTTGCCAACTTACTTTCTTTTCTGACAATCACAATCAGACATGTTCTTCATTACGTCATGGTGGATGCATGTTTGCCTTGCTAATTTCTTTTTATGAGTTGTAGTCTTTTTCTCCTGTTCCCATTTTCCTTGGAAGTATAATAGTTTCATATAAACTGGCACATAAAAATATGTGCAAAAGCAAAGTAATTGGATGCCATAAATGAGTGCTTCATCATCAGTATCAGTATCCCCGTTCTGAAAACTGCATTAAAGACAGGCACTTGTGATAATGATAATGAAGTCACAAACAAGTTTTGCTCGTGAAATTTGATGCTGACTACTACTCGCTCGCTAAGTGTGCTTGCTCCCTTGGGTTTCTGTTATTATCAAACCGTCAAAACAGCTTCATACTTAACATTTGCACACGCTCAACTAGAAAATCAAGGGCGAATATTCCAGTCTCAAATTAAGAGGCTTCCAAATGAGACTATATTCAATGGAAATCGTAAACTATTCAAGAACTAAATGTATGGTCATTACTACTTGCAGCATTACCTCTTCTTTTTGGCAGTCATCGTTAGAGTTGAAGTTTCACTTTTCCCATTTAATTTGATAAACTGTCACAAAACTTTGTGAATCAAACCCACGACTTGTCCATTCATTGCACAAAAGTGTTGCGTATGTGAGAGTGCAAATAATTACTTTTTGTCGATTTGGTTGGATCCCTATCAATTTGGAAAAGGGGAGGCAAAAACTATTAAAAAGTTCAGAAGCATTTTACTTGGCGAGAAAAATACTACAATTCATGTTTGAAATGCAGCGTTAAGTGCCAGAAAAGTAGGGGACGAGCTAACAACATGGAACTGAAGAGTGAGGATTTTTAGAGCTCATTAAAAACAGTCCTTTTACACTTTGCGTTGTCCTCCAGCGCTGGTGAACCATTTTGTATCGGATGGACGGAGTAGCTTAGCATTTCTTGGTGTTTGGTCGTGCTCTCATTCGTTCCAGCGTTGTTCTATCCTATTATTGGGTTTTATACTTGTAATCTCGTAATCTGAACGTGATTCATGAAGATTGTGTGTAACAGTTACAATAGTACTGCTCATGGTAGTACAGGGAAATGGGAATATGGAACGGAAATGCATAAAAATAAAAAAGCCATCTTCTGTCATTTACGACACTTGAAACTTTCTCTGAAAAAGCTACTTTCACAGCAAAACGCTATAACAGAGGGCTACCGTGCAGAAGAACTCATACTCATAACACGAATTTCATTGTAGATTCCATTTCCCATCCCATTGAGATCATGTCTCGAGATATATGAAATAAAAATGATGGTCGTTTCGTTTGAAACGTTGAAATACCGGTTATGATTCCTGAGCTAACGGGAAAGAAATGAAGTTTTAATGCTGAAATAACTTGAGAAGCATCTGCATGTTCGAATTCAAACGAGTTTTCAAAACATATCAACATCAAACCTTTTAAGATGAAGCCAAAAAAGTAGTGATTTAACGGAATGGAAACACATTTCAAGACATTCTTTGATTAAATTGAGTTACTACTTGGCCATGTAGCCCTTCTGCAAGTGATAGGTAATCGCAGTAGCTAACCTTTCTGAATTAGAGCGAAATATGCAAAACTTTTGAGCTCACAAAACATGTAGGCATTCATGTAAATTGACTCCATTGTTTGTCTTCATTTCCTTATGTGTCAGTTTCCCCTTACATCCGGCTGTTGATGAGACTCCCAATTTTGAAACAAGAGACTTCCTGTAATTTCTACGCTGTTTCTTTTCTCGTTAAACAGGATGGGATATCATCAGCCCAAGTGGGGATTGCTTATGAAATATTATATTTGAGTAGGCTCGACAAATTGACGATAATATTTTCTTTATAAATCCATCCATACCTTTTCCATGCAAAATACAAATTCGCGTTAGGCATTACCTGTAAACAAGCGGAAATTGTTATGTAAATGTAGGCCATACTATAGTAAATGTTAGCATAATGAACAAAACGCTATGCGGTAAGCTGAGCTGTATTCAGCGAAAAGCATCGTTGGTGACAGAGTCGTCGTCTGCTCCTCCTGATGAGGAGTAGAGATAAAATGGCATCAACACCTTTTTGCCAGATGTGTCATCGAAATAACCTTTTTACTGCAGTGCATTATGAACACATTTATATCTAAGTACATGCACAATATAGGTATGCACTTTCCAAGTGAAAAAAGTCGGCTACATGCATAATATTATAATACCTACCTTGTATGCATGTAGTGTAAGCCTTCCGTTTTGTGGTGTGTTCTTGAGTAGGGGAAAGAAAAGCTTGGGAAGGAAAATCCTTTTACAACAAGACCAGCATAAAGTGAAGTAAGTGTTTATACTTATACTTGGCTCTTCTCCTTCTTTGCCCTTATGTTATCCCAGGTCGTCGTCACCGACATTGCATTATTTCCTGCCTCCTTTCTCTCTCTCTTCTCCAGCTTTTCTTTTTTTCTTTGGTGCTTTGAACATTCCTTCTGGAAAGAAAGAATCTTGTTCGTTTCCTCTTAAATGACTTTCTACTCCTGCTTCCCCATATATTGATTACACATAAAAGTTTGTCTTTCTCAGCAAGGACTTTGTCGAGAGAATAAAAACAGCAAGCTGCAGCAGGTTTCTTTTTGTCTCTTTTTCAAAAGTGAATGGACGGAAGGAACGGAGAAAAGTAGGTGAAAGTGGGGAAGAAAAGGGTGTCATTGTGTTCTAGGCTCCGGGTTTACTAGCCGCTGCTCAAAGATCTCAAAGTAGGGAACTACCTAATTTTTTTAAAGGATATCCCTCGCTCCTCCGACACGTACACGAGAAGATAATGGCTTGGGCTTTACAGTTTTGGCTTGACTATACTTTTTATCATCGCATGTTGGCAAAAAACTGGTGTAAGGAACAAAAACTTTCATAACTTGATATGACTTGTCATGGTCAGGTCACTCAGTTAGGATGACCCATATTACTTTTTCTGTTGAGGAAAAAAAGGTATGTAGGCATAGATGATGATGATGATAGTAGTAGTAGATAGTTCATAAGAATGAATATATTATGGTTATAGTTATAGTGGTTGAGTGGAAAGTAATTTGAGACAAATTTCGTGCTTTGGATGGATGACTCTCGCCTTTGTTTGGCACATACTTTTCTAGGACATATCCTGCTTAATCCCATTGCATGCCTGCTTCCCATATTAAATGGGAAATTCCGAACCCAGGACAATGTATAAAAAGTTAGCCGAGTAGGTAAGCCTTAGGTTTTTACTAGAATATATTGCTTTTCATAACGCTGCTTCCATGCATATTTTTGTATGCTTTCAGTGTTCCGGTGTGTTAGGTCCTGGTCGTTTTAAGGTTATGCATTCATACTGGAATTATGAGGATGGTGATTATAATACATAATTGGAATCTACTTTCCTACTTTTACTGCCAATGCAATAGGAACTTGCAGTTGAGCACTGGGATGTGGAGTAGAATCTTGTACGCAGTTGAGTACTATATAGGATGAGAAGCATGATCATATATTGTGTAAGGATTTTATGGCCTGTGGCAAGCTCTTTTGCTAATTACTTGTAGAGTAATATTGTCCATCCACGCATTGCATCTGCTTCCTTGACTATCCTGTAGATCCGGCACATTTTATGGGGAAACTCCACCCTTTCTTTATTCAGCCAAAATGAGTAGGAGAGGAGTAGTCATACTAGAAAGTCATATAGGTAACCCATTTCCCTTTTAAACTCCCTTTTTTGGCAAGGGCTGCTTTCATTAATTACCTAATTGTCTGTGTCTTTCTCTCGTTTCGCGACACCAATTACGTACTGTACACAAGTGAGCATACAGGAATGAACGCATATTTTAGTATATACACGCTTTGCGAATGCAAACTAATATTATTCTCGTTAATTTTATAGGTATTAAAAAAAGCCATCTTTCCCTCCAGCAACCCTACCCACCTTATAGTATTTCAATACTGCTGCTATTCTCCTTGGATGGAATATTAGAAGGAAAGAAGCGCTGACTGAAACATGATATGCATATTAAGCACTTTTCACTCTTTTTAGTGCCGAAAAAGTCAACGTGAGTTGAGTTGAGTGCGTGGGTTGGGCTCCTGGTTAAGCAAGGTAAGTAAGATTCTGACATGACATTTTTATGCAGCTTTTCCCTTCCTAATTGTGTTACCACTGCTGTGTATTTTACGGGGATACATATAGCACAAATTGGTTCATGTAAATATCACCCTGTTTTCAGGTTGCAAAATGTATGTGATGAATATGTAGAACACGTCATAAAAAAGTTCTTCATTTTGCACCGAAGCGTATACTTTTCCTGCAGTATGCGATAACGATAACACTTGACTAAACTACCGTCCAAAATGAATTCGTTTCTAAAATAGTGATATATTGGAGTAATTAAAGGTGGAACTAATTACTTTTTCCTGTGCCAAGACCCTGCTCCTGGTTAAGTGCGGAGCGTTGAAGATTTGGCCCTATTTTGAGCCTAGTATTAACTAGCCGAATTGTATAATAATGTGTACTAAGGGCGGAAAGCTGCTTTCTCTTTTAATGTTTTTGGAGCTATAATGAAATGCATGTATAATAATATTCAAGTCTCCACTTTGCAGACAAGTCACACACTAATAACAGGGTTGGATTATTTATGCAGGAGGTGTGCAACGTGTGGCGTTGTGTTGCACATTGATCCACTTGGATTTTACTTGACTGCCGTCTACATAATTGGTTTCACTCTTCAGAATTCATAGGTGACACATTTTGAGCACAATGGTTTTACGGATTCAATGGGAATTGGGAAAGAAATTAACAAATTCAATTGCAAAATTCTATTCCAGTCGAAATTCAAATTACGAGAATAGGACATGTTGTACATAAAATAAGAAAGTGTAGTGATTCAAACTAACCACGTCATTACAAAGGAAATGATGTGGAATGAATTTCTTCATAAAATATATGATGACATCCTGATTAGTAAATACTTCTATACATAAGTAAGATTGGATTTCATAAACCGGAACATTATAGTAGTAAGGGGAGAAAGGGGATTTTGTAATCATGTCACAAAACCTTCACAAAAGTTTTAGCATGTTACTAACGTCGTATTGGATATGGGTGAAGCCAATGTAAATCTGAGATTGACAAAGGCATCACGATTTTGGAAACAGGAGCTGATCACAAAACAAATGTGGGTGGTTATACTTTATGCCGAAACAACTGACGTCAAAAAGTTTTTGAAAGATATTTTGAGAGGTTATATGACGTTATTTGCTATTGATGCTTTCTTCCCTTGTATTCATGCAAGACTCTCCGTGTACGTCTCATGCAAGACATGTACGTTCTTACTAATCAGTATTACTTTCATTTTTGGAGGCTATTAATTACCCGTACCGAAAACTTTGATCAAAGCACTTTTGTAGTTGAGAATCTGCTTTGATCCGGTTCTGACTCAAAAGTTTAGGATTGGTTTGATATGAAAGAATCATGATAAATTGTCAAATGACAAGTTACCAAAGGTAATTAATTTTACCGTCTAATATATTTTCCTTAGAAAGATTGTAATAGTCTAGTTCCGTTTTAAGCCTGTGAGATTGGATCCTGCATGGGTTTTAGAATATTTTGAGTACTTCTTTTGGCGAGATGCTTTATTGTAGGCTAGAGTGAATTTAAGTCATTAAAGGCGAAAATATCACCCGTCTAGTATCATGATTATGTTAGTTTGATAATATAGTATAGCGCAATGTAGATGAAGTTGTGAGTAGAATGTACATGTTCCCCAAATTTCTGATGAACCCTTCATTCTTCTTATGATTTCTCGTAAAGATGCAGACTTGTATGTTCGTGGCAAGAAGTTTTCGATAAGAAAGACATACAAAACTTGCTCTTATTGATGTCACTGTCAGCCCTTGTGTTTTGCTCCATATTGCACCTTATGTGCACGAAATGCATCAATTTATTACTGATGATGATAAGATTTCTGCAAACTCAAGCAAACTCAAAAGTAAAAGTTCATCCAAAGTCTCAAGGATATAGTAACTTTCCAGAAGATTTTCTCCGTAGGACATATATATAACGTGTACGTGCCGCTTTATAGGCCATGGAAAATTTTGAAATTAGAAACAGTTTTAGCAAAAGAAGTTGTTTTATTCATTCAGTTTACATTTTAGTTTGAACAAAATGACTATCCTCCAGCTCAGCACCGATTGTTACTACTTTTCGGTTAACTTTAGCCAAGATATCAGAAAGTTTGATTGCAGTTGGACATCTTAGCAATTCTGATAATGTTTAGCCATTTGTGCTTAAATATCACATGTTAAACATACACAAGATCGTGAAATTGAGTTCCATTATAAATAGATGTAGTATTCGCAAAATATTAGTAGAAAACATTTTTGTATTCTGACCGTAAAAGTTCTTTCATGTATAATAGATTAACATAATATTACATACTGTCGATTCACTTTATTTCCCATGATGAAGAGAAACTTTGTTTTCAAAGATAAGACTAAAAAGTATGGTAAGCTTATCGAAATAATACTGGGAACCACCACATCTTAAAGAATAATCGTCTAATTAAAAAGTTAAAATTTCTTATAGTGCAATCCTGCTTGTTTTAATAATATATCACATCACATTGAAAGAAGTTTCACCTGATATTGCATTCTCCGGTGAGGTAAAAATGTAATGGGTTTTATAGCATCATATGTGGGAGGCAACATGAGATGATGCAAAGGGGCAAGATACACAACGCCCGAAACCACAAAGAGCTACTTTAAAAGAAACTTCTCCACTGAAAAAAGGATATATAAGGTCAGGTGAGACAGTGAAATAGCATAGATAGATATGGTACGAAAGTTGACTTTCATTCACCAAGAAAGGTATCTATAAGAGCTGCAGCTCCATTTTCTCCAACATGGAAACCATGCGTTTTCCACTTTTCCCGGATCTCTTTCAAAATCCTCTTTCATTTCCTAACAATTTTATTTGCAAGAGTGTACTCATGTCATATCATGCATGCACACTTGCTTTTCGTTAGATTTCTTAGAGATATGCACGCATACATTTATGAGAGGAAGCGAACAATGCAACGAATAATGAGACCGTATAAAAGTCACTCATCTCTCCTTGGAGAGAGATCACAAAAATATTTCTCGAGCCCACTTTTTATTACCTTTGCTCTACTGACAATGAGAATGCTCGACATTCCAAAGGATTCTTAAGATTTCCGTTTTTAAAATCCAAGTTTAAAATAAGGGCTTCGAGACATATTTTACAAAATATTCAAGTTAAACTTCGGTGTGTTTAAAAAGTTTCCTTTGTCTTGCCTCCCTTTTAATCAAACAAGGTGGTTTGGAGCCCTCCGGCAGCAAAAAGTTTTGAGTAGGCTTTGCATTTTGCTTGTAAAACTCTAAGCCGGCTAAGTCGAGTTTCTCTATTTCTCTTCTCGTTTTACCTTGTTTTGATATTCAACTTGCAAAAAGCGATTTTCTTTTTTATATTTGCTTTCACGCTTCTTTATCCATAGCCAACGAAATGTCAGCGTGTAGCCTGGCCTGAACGAGCTGTGATGATGTGATCTTTATATGCCTCTATGCATTAAGTATACATACCTTTTTGGAATGGAATTCGAGAAAAAACTCCACTTGGCTTATGCAATGATAACAACACCGAGTTGAATATTGCATTTCCCTTATGAACCTCGTCTCGCTGCTGATCACATAGTGTATCCTTTCTCCCATACGATAGCTAACATTTTTTCCCCTTTCTAGCCAAACTAACTAGAAAACTTTTTCCCGTATGACTTCCGCTTCGCATTTTTCACCGAAGGAATCTACGACAATAACAAAGATGGGGACGATTATACGAGTCAACGGTGAACTCTTCTCTTTTCGCTATCCTCCTTTTTTGTCACTTTTTGATTCATAATAAGCCGCTTCCTTTTCCCAACTGTTTTTTCGTTATTCTTCCTTCTCCTTGAGTTGGAGTCTTTCTACTATATCGAAAAAAAGGCAAGCAAATATGAGATAACCACACACACGTATCATACATCTTAAAAGGATATAAAACAAGAATATGGAGAGAAACTGGGAAACTGTGTCAAAAGTAAGCGGAGAAAAATGAGTCTATCTTGTTTGCCATGCTTAGCTCTGCATGGATCATAAATTGCTGGTATGTTATGTATGCGCACACATTCTCTCCCTTTCTTTCCTTTTTGATCTAATATAATGGCAAGAAAAGGGAAGGAAGTAAAAAAAACGTTGGCTATATGTTATATGTTGCTCGGATTTTCTTATACAATAAGTTTCCCTTCCTCTGCTAGCACAAAAGGAACACATATATTTATCCATGTTGTTAACGATTGCTTGGAGTGGAACCCATGCTGGCAGAGAAAGAAAACTTCATTTTCTCCCAAGATTGCAAAATTAGAAGTGGACAGGTTAACAAAAAGTAGGGAGAAAGAATTGTTAGAGTTTCGTTTACAAAAACATGTATATCCATACACAGCCTCTTTGTAAGTATACATACCTTACATTTTCCTTCTTCATTTGCATCTTTGCCTCTCTCGATTCTGTATGGTCCTAGTCCCATCGCAATCCCTCTCCTGCTGACTCTCAAATATATTATGATGAAGAATGTCTTCTCGTTAGTTGCTCATAGGTTGAATGGAGGAAAACCAAAGCATTGTTATCTTGTCTCCAGACCCCCTTTGTCGTGCTTATATACAACTTCATTTTTATCAGACCCAGTTTGGAAAGAGGATGGGCTAGTTGGTAAGAAATTTTTTGGTGTTGACAGGTAATTCAGAAAAGAAATCTTGTGGAAGCAGATACTTATATAATAATAAGTAGCTGTATGCATGGGCAAATATAATGGAAACCGTTTTTTTCTCTTTCCAATTTTTGGGTAAAGAAAGGAAAAAGATGAGATGGGAGAAATGAGAGATAAGATTAGCTATCATAAAAGAACAACAATAGGGACACTGGACTGATAATTTCACAAAGTAGTCTCTACGTATGGAAACTCAAAAGACGAAGGAAAAGACATGTTATTATTAGTTTAAAAGAAAATGTGATTACAAAATTGAATGCATGGTTTGTAAAATTAGATAGTCACATGAATGAGCCACATGTCTTGTTACAGTTTTTGTATAAAGGTAAAAAGATGGCTTTGTAAGTAAATCTCATTTTTTATAACGAACAAAAGGAGGTAAACCTGATTATTTCATTCCACTCACTCGGGGCTGGTCTAGAGTGAAAGCGAAACTATCCGGCCATATGAAAAACAGTGGAGTGCAATAATATATACGAATGCATCTCCATTTACTCCAGAAAAACTAAACTGGATGAAAGGACAGGAGGATTTTACCTTCATTTCTGTGTTAGTATCTTTTTTGGTTACACTCTCTCCGTGTTAGTGTGTTGGTAAGGTTGCCAGTGAGTGAATGTGCAATAAGGCGAGAGGAAGGGATAACATGGGATTAGTTCATGCTTTAGTGGTAATGATTACACGCAGTCACGTTGTATTACATCATGCTGTGGGGGTTTTCACTAAAAGAGAAGAAGTGTGAAAGCAAGGCGTAAACCATTAAAGCATATATGACATAATATGCAGCGTAAGGAGATACACTCATTTTAAGGTATTTGCACATATACACAGAAAAAAGAGTGCCTATTGCATATATATGCATATATAAATATTATCTCAGAGCTTTTGGCTCAGCTGGTTTGGTTTGGAAACCCTTCTTTTGTCCTTACCACACATGTGTGTAATAGACTCTCTAGAGAAGTAAAAGTATTTGAGTTCCGAGATCCAGACAGATGCACACAACTTCACCACACCAGTGGTCTCTCCGATCCTCTTCACTTCGTTCAGGGTAAATGGAAAGAAAAGCCTTTTTGATTGAATTACATCTTGGTTTCACTCTTTCACAAACTTTCCTCTCCCTAAAAACATTGTCTGTGTCCCGGTATTATTGTGATGGATGTCAATCTACACTGAACCTATCACCACATTCAATTTTCATGGCATCAGAGTTTTTTTCCCATTCAATATTCACTTCAATGCAAGCTCTACCGATATTTAACAACTTTCTTCAAAATGATTTAGATTTTTCAGGGTTTTGCTAAAAGGATGTCTGGTTTGATTTACTATGACCATATTTTTATTCCTACCTCATTCAATGCCACATAAATCTTGGATAGATGAGATGAAATGAGATATGTATCATGTTTCCTTGCTATATTGAGGTAAATAGACGTTTATTAATTGATGATGGCTGACTGAGCTTCTTTTGAGAGTGGCTCATGTAGTGTCATATTAAATTAAAGGCACAATGTATCCCGTCCTGATTTGAATTCTATCCTTTGGGCACCAATGACAGGTGACTGACGCTTTTTCAGTGTCGTTCGGAGTCACCTTGAGCTTTATGACTCTCTATCATCATATTACGAGGATATTATGTCCTTCATTTATTTCTATACAGCGAGTCTAAATGAAAATCCCGGGTGTTAGTTAAATCTATCGTATAATAGATATAGGTGATATTTTTACGGATAGGCTTGAGCAAACTGGATTTTTATCCGGATATCTGTCTATCCACTCCAGGACACATCTGCTTCCACCGTGGTGATAATTAAAAACAGCTCAGCTATGAACCAACTCAGTAGTTGCAACCGAATGGTTTGTCGACGAATTACTAGTTTCAGTGCGTGATAAAGCCACCACCATCATGGTCATTAGAGAACCATCGACCACCTGCATGCTGGAAAGCAAACTCCAAACTTGGCAACATGTTCGCTTGATTGTTTCTTTTTTCTTCACACAGTTATTCAACTCAGGTAGAAATCAAGCAAGCAAGGTTTGTGTAACAAACACATGTTGGTACACAACCCACACACCTGCTTCGAGTACGACCAGGCAAAGCTTTATCTTTCACAACACATTGTGTCATTTAAATGTATTTATTATTCACACTTCACTTTTCCCCGCTTTTCATCCCAACGTCCGTAACTCATCCCTGGAGAATAATTCAAGTGAAAAATAAATGAAGCCTCTAAACCCTAACAAAATCTCATCCGCTAACGTGATGAATCCTCTCCATGAAATTCGTGTTACCATCAACATCAGCTACGATCGAAGGATGATGAATAATAGGATAGACGTTATCTTTAGTTTTTAAGTAAAAACATCATTATCATCATAAATCCGGTTCACCGTACAAGTAGAATACAGATATACATAACTGGCAGCAGACACCTTCAAAAAATTCACAACCATAACTATCAACATCTTAAACATAAAGGATGAATAAAAACGTATAAAAAAGACTAAATCGTAAGCAACTTAACACGAAAAATCAATAACAGAACAAGATAAAGAATGAATCACAAAGAAAATAAAGAAGACAAACTCACAAACAATTTACTTACAGATGAGAAAAGCATAATTCGACTGTCAGTTATGCCTAGCACATGTCACGTCACAAAAGCGTCAGATGAGGAACGGCACGATGACGACGGAACTGAACAAAATATAGCACTCACACTTCTATAGTATACAACTGCACTTATATACAAGCATGTACATTTTGCTTGATAGCAGTTACCTAAATTTCCTATTCATAGCAAATACTAACATAGTATTTACCAAATCTTTTATCATATTAATGTAGAAAAGAGTACAATCGACCAGGCCCACATACATCCAAGTATAAAATCTATGCTTCTCATCTAAAATGAAGGTTGCTGATCGAGTAAGATCATCTTCAGTCAATGGCTCAGCTCCTTCCACTTGTCATACAAAAATAGTGCACTTAAGTATTATTGCATAACTTAGTGTAGCACAGCACTATCAATATTAAAAATCATGCTTCAATCTCACGGAATTCCGACCCCTGTCATTGCTAATATTATATTAGTGCCGGACATCTCATTAATTAAAGCTCCACAAATTAGTCCTGAGTGCCTTCTTTTGTAAGAATACACTCTTTCACGTTTATTTGTGCCAAGCAATCGTTAATATGATTGAACTCTATAACGATGACTAATTCATCGGCAGCTTGCTCAGGGCTAAAGTTCCTCCTTATTCATCGTACACCTCCAGACTAATCCAAATAATATTACATTAGTATTCGGTTGTCTGATTGGATTTCGGAGTGACAATGGCAAGAGTAAGTCGAGTATAAAAATGCAGGGGTTTTAAGCTACTAACTCTGAAAAAATCAGATGAGCCAGCCTGGAAAATGTGCATGTGACATGAATTCTCGGACAGAATATCAAAGTGAAAGCGACTGAATTCAGAAAAGGTCTGTGAGGCAACAACCACAAATTATTAAGATGAGTACACTCATAAGTCAAAGACCACAGTAAATTGTGGTCATGATCATGATGATAGCGATGGCAAAGGAGAACATGCTTTCTCAGAGAGGTCGGAGTAGTCCAGGCACTCAGTCGCAAAAAATGCTCAACATATTGAGCTTAGGTATAGTGCGACATTTGAGGAGCTACAAAATATGAGTGTACTGAATTTTTTAGCTACCCATCCGTGAAAACTCTCATCATCATCCGTGATCAGCAATGTTTCAAATATTTATGGTATTTGTTCGACCGCACAGATAGCATCCACATGGCTGTCACAACTGCTGCTATATGTCAGTCAATTAAAAACTTCCATTTGCTTGAAGGTTACTATGACAGTATTTGACAATCGCGAGCTAACACTAACGGAGTCAACATGCTACACAAAAACAGAAAACCCAAACATGCCGAACATTCCTTGCGATAATGATAGACATTGACCAAAAGATAGCATGTTAAAATATAATTACCGTGGCATTTTATCTGTATAAGCAAATGCGTTATGACAAAACCATGTTTAGTATAACCAGCGCCAACAACCAAAACACTTCACTACACGCCTTCCGTCATTTTTCAATCCTTGTTTCCGCTCACGTGAAGTTGACTGATCGCATGCAGTACGCAGCATTTCTTCTGCACAACGCCAAACAATATCCAGTCAGCACGCTTGCCTGATCGATTTTTCGCTAAAAAATATACATTTCTCATGTGCCCATGTTTTTTAAAATATTGTTTCAATTCTTATAGTGAGTGGCTTCCTACAAACACGCGTTCAAGTAGCTTAATTTGGAAATAGCGACGAAACTTGATGTTAATTCTACACTTTTCATCTCTTCGCTAAACAGTTATCTCCGAAAGAAGTCGTAGATACTAATACACATACTAAATCTAATCCCTTAGCTCGGGCAGGCTCATCTCATTTTGATCTTATTCTCTGCCCACGCATTAGTTTAATAATAAAAGTGCAAGGTGTGCTGCATACTTTTTCGATGTCACAAGCATATTATGAAGGAAAGTCGGCAAAATATCCAACTAGTATGTACTGGAGTACAACGCACACCAGCTCAGTGGCACAAAAAAATTGTATTACTTTCTTCCATTTTGAGCCAGCTGGAAGCATTCTTATCTAACCCACAGACATGTCTTTTTAGATCCACGTGTAAGTGGAATGTAGAAAAATTTAATATTATTTTGCAATACTTTCTTGTCCTGTCTTGACAAGACCCTAATAATGTGCAGCAGCAGTCTTTTCTCGGCTGATGAATGATGTATAAGGCTTTGCTCTGCAACCTTTTAGTTTTCAATCCAACCTCCTCCGTCGACGTAAGCCCTGGTGAACAGGTGGTAAACGAGATGAATAGGAAAAGAAGGCAAAAACCGAGATGTTTTTAGTGCTAACCACCCCACATTTTTGCAAAAAGAACTAAAAGCAATAGAATGCGAATGTCCTTGTGCAAGTTCTTTGTTACATTACATGAATTTCATCCGTAAAAAATGACATTAGTTTAGCATCTTCAAAACCTTGTATTACTATATATATATATACCTGGTTTTTCACTTTTCTTCTTCCATTCAACAAACTAAAGCCTGGAAGTGGAACCTCGAAACGAGGCCGAGTGTAATATAATTGTCATACGGCTTCCTTTTACAAGGTAACTAAAAGGATAAGAATAATAGAATTTTGAATTAGATTTGGAGACACTCGCTACAAATTTAATTTTTAAATATGAACATATATAAATCTCATCAATAATCTCCTTCCCGCTGAGAATGTCCCGCAGAAAAAAAGGACCCGTGTGTCTTTTTAAAAAATACTATTAAATGGTCGCCGCTGCAGTGGTGGACTTGAATGAAAATGATGAATTCTTTCGTATATCATTTTTATGGAACGTTTATGAGAGAAATATTTATTTTACGTGAAAAGCGAAACGAGGAATTCTAGTAGCTGCTTGCTATATGATTATATTTTTCAATTACTGAAAGCAATGGAATTACACCATAACTAGACGGATTAGATTCAATTTGATACATAAAATGTACATAGCTGTACTATATAATTATTATGAGTTATATGTTTGTGAAGTAAGGTCCCTCCGGATAAATTGTTTCCCACCGTCCACATTATTGTAATGAATTTAATCGAAACGACTAGCATTACGTGGATATATATGGTGCACGATGAACACTTTATAGTTTTTAAGAAAATGTTTGTTGTAACAATTTTGATTTTTTTCTCCAAAACGAGATAATGTAATGCACACAGTTTACGACAATTCTTGGAATGAAAATGTTTGCATTATATCCGTTCTTTCATTAATGTGGAGCTTGCAGCAAAGTACTAAATTAAAAATGAGGGAAAATAGGAGATGATGAAAACAGGGTGTACTGGGTAGTAGATGTTTACAAGATGATTACAATACAGCAAAGGAAGTCCGCCTCTTACTTGGATTAACACACAAAAGGAGTTCATTATTCATTCTGGAGAAAGGGAAAGAAGCGGAACTTATTTTTAAAGGGGAAGCAAAGCAAGCTTTTTAAGTCGTTGTGTAGGTACTCCGTCTTCCACAAAAAGAAAGCACTGCTGATAAATAAGTTATTCGAGTTTGTCGAAGCGGAAATGTAAATGTCTCTTGCACAAAAAATACGCGATACATCTTTTTTCCATTTTCCTTGCTTAATTTTGCACTCAACCGGCTTCTTTACACAGAAAATTGTAGGTATAATTTTATCATACTCAATAACATAATATAAGGACCTGCTCAATTACTACTTAAAAATGATGGAGAAAGGTACATCGTTACGGGTGCAACATCAACATCAAGTGAGTAGTATCCATCTAAACCTACGACATTTAGTAGCAAGCACTCATTTCTTGCTCACATTTTTATTAGTTTTGTCGCTCCGAGCCTTTTTTCTGTTTGGTACACAATGAAAGTTTTTTTTCCTTTTTGATTACTTGAGCGTAAGTATTATGCATTATAGTATTTTCATTTAAGAATGTGCCGAGTATAATCTACTCTGTTATGAGCATTTTTGCTAGAATATCGAGGTGAGTATAGCAAATATACATGTAGATACCAGAATAAACGTCATTATTTTGCAAGTTTAGCACACTTTCTCCAAAACCTATTCTATAAAATGGGTACTCACAAAAATGCGTAGTCAAACTACAACTTCATTTCAGGAAAAGTATGACAATAACAGTAAATAACGGCTCATCATAAGGATAATATTATCAGTCATAATGAATGATACCACTTTGGAGTTAAAAGCAGTGTACCAGTTTTCTCATATATTTTGTCATCCTTTGAGTTTATAGTTGCTGTATCAAATTCATTCATACTAAAGTCAACTTTACAATAATTGAAATTCGAAGATACATTCAAGTTATTTCTATTTTAAGGTACCAATTCACAATTGCTGTATCGAAAATGTTCACGAGTTCAATTCGACTCTTTGATGCTATTTTTGATACATTTGCGGAAAGTTAAGTAGGATTTAGATTTGTATATTATGTTGATCTTGTAAGCAATTGACAATTCATTGTCCTTCAAGTGTGAAATTACGACTACTTCGAATTGCGTCTGTGACTGGATTAAGGTTACCTGATACGCAGTTTATGAAAACATACTATGATAGGCAAAAACTGGCAAATGCTTGGTTAATATGGGTTTATATGCATGATAATCTAAATGTATTCTCCAGACCCGAGATAAAGTTTTCAGATTATGTCTAACTATAAGTGCGGTGACAAAGTGTGCTCACTCAAAACTTTCTTCGCCTAAAAGCAACCATCACTCACGCTCCTGTGTTCAAAGTAGATTGAAGTAATTTCTCTAGAAGCTTTTACAAACGAAGCCAAAGAAAAAGTCCTCCACCAAGGATTAAGCTTCAATTTTTTCCAGACAGCATGTGAAATTTAAGAAAGAGAAATAATAACTTTTGAGGAGAAGAATCAAGACTAGTTTTTCCCATTTTCGTTGTGTGGTTTTAAAACGGCATTTTCTGAGAAAGAGGCTATTATGCAAATATTTTAGGCATAACACTAAAGTCAAGGGGTTAAAAGGCCTGAAGTGACAAAGCATAAAACCTTCAACCTTTTTCATAGTGATGGAATGAAGACAACCAGCACAAAACTTTTGAGAGGTTCATCTGTCTGTTGAGGATGACGGAAGGGTTTAAAAATATCTGGGCTAGAAAACCACAGTCACATCATTTTCAGAAGCGGGATGAAATGGATGGTGTTTTACATCCATGTATATATACATGTTTAATACACTCCCCATATATTATAATGATGATGGACACGGTATGTAAGTTTTTGATCTTTGCACTTCCCAAAAGCGACATTTCTTTCAAAGCTCTGAGTCCGTCACCACCATCACCAACCACAACGAAACAACACATGAGGGCATTTGTAAAACAAATTGGCAAACATTTCCTTCAACATTTTGGGAAAAGAGTGAAAGCAAGGAGACAAGGCGAGTGAGTGAATTTCTAATACCATTGTTACCCGTAATGGATTAGGGATTTTGTTTGTCTGGCATGCAAATATGAGATTTACACACGTACTAACGGCCACACTCTTCTTGTATGTATCCTTTCTTAGCAAAAGACAATTCTCCTTCTCACACACACATGCCCATGGTAGACCATTCAAGTTTATGACTGGCAGTTAAAACAATGGGCGGTATTTCGCATTCTGATGATGAGGGCGGTGGTGGTCATGCCTCATAAAGTAGGTTATAGCTGAAGCATTACACAGAATCCAAGCTAGAAGTGTCCGATGCCCATATCGTATAAAGAAACGAGTGAAAGCCAAAGTGAAAGTTGTGTGGGTTGCATTGCATTGCAGTTGATAACCCAACCAATCTTTGGGTTCGCACGGATACAGCGACGATGATTAGAATGACTCTGGGGAACAGAAAGAGTTGGATCCTGTGCACATTGTGTACATAATATTCAATATTTATTGATACCTTTTACCGTCTGCCTCGCAATCCAAAGAAATGTAAGGCTATAAAGGAACATATTAATGTTGCACTGGGCTATTCTAATATGCTTTACTACTTTACCACGGTAAAGTATACGTATTACTGGTTATCCAGCTGCATGCCACAGCTTATCAGGTTTATATACCTTGGTCCCTGCAGAAATTCAATTTTGTTTAGAACTTCCTTCCACTCAAGAGTTTGTTTAGTGAGGAGGTTGCACAATAATCAGATTCCTGATTTGATTTGTTAGTGTAGGTATACTACGATCCGATTAAGGAGGAAGGAACTCAATAGTTTGTCAAGGATGTTAGCACATGAGCGCTAACAAACAAACTTGTATTATAAAATTACGCAACATCTTCCATCAGACCATAAATACAATTATGAAATGCAAATTTTCACATAGTAGTCAGGGACAGAAGAGAAAACTACAACGGAGTTTACTCCCAATTTTTCTGGCTAGAAGCAGTTACGTTTGAGGAGATTTCAAGGTCAGTTTTTGCTACAAGATTTTGCAATCATATTCTTAGATTTCCGCTGGTGCACGATATTGCCTCATTGTCATTCAATGTAGCTGGTTGTCCTACATAAGGTACTCACGAATGCATTATTATAGCTCGGAAGCTAAAATATTTTAAGCATAGAAACCAGAGTTCGAGGGAGCTCTTGCAATATTATCTTTTTCCTGTAGGATAATATTTATTGTAGTGCCCTTCTGTCTTGTTTTCATGGTTGTGTGCTTCCAGGTCTTTTACTGTATAAACTGGTTTTTGTATCTACCTGCTCACCCAGCTCCAGTGAATCTTTCCACATAAAATGTGAATTACTTTGAAAAATTGGAAATAAGTGGATTATTATGCATAGTATCTTCCATTCAGAATTTGGAATTGAAAGCATTCTCCATCTCCATTCATGGAATATTTCATCATGCATGATATGATGTGTCTAGGTTTAGGCTGTAGCATGTCAAGCACTGGCACGTATACTATTATAACAACACAAGGAAAATGGGGTATGTCGAAAGTTTCCCAGTATTCGATTTCCTATATTCTTCCATTATTTTTTCTTCAAAAGCATTCTAGACAAAAATTGTGTTTTAAATATTTAACCCATCATCATCATCATCCCTCTTGTAAGAAAAAACAAACATGGAATATTTACTTACATATATGAACGTCTGGCTGGGAAAAATGAAAGACAGTGAGGTAGTAAAGTGACGAAAAGTATCATCTTATATAATAATTTGTAAAAATAACAGAGTAGGAGAAGACCAACACGTAAACAGCTCAAGTCCTTTTGTAATGTGTAGCAATACCATTATATAACATTTCCCTATTTTCTTTTTCCTCGCTTTCACCACAGAAAGTGAATTCGTCTTGGGAATATATACATGTACAAATGCAAAGGGAATGTGCAGTTTTGGTGTTTTGAAGACAACCACGAAGAGAAAAGAAAACGGAGGAAAAAAACATATAGGTTTATTTTTTATTCGCTCCCCTCGTATCAGTCTGGTTTTTTCTGGTTACATTATTATAACCCCACATGGCCTGACCTGCATTGCTTCCTTGCTTCTGGCCTGTCCTCCTGTCGTTGGAATATTTATGCGAAATACTATTATCCTCTCGGTTTCCTTTACTGCGTAGAGTACAATGAGGGGGTAATGTACATACCATGTATTATGATGACAATGTGCTTTGCATAAAATAAAAATTGTCCGCTTTTCAGTTTTCTCTTCTTCTGCTTGTCCTTATACTATAGGAGAGTCTTCATACTTTGTGTGATTCGCCGTTAAAGAAAGTTTATTCAACCGTGCATCCACTCATGCCCTCTCACTTATGCTTAGAGAAAAGAACAAGTGTATAGAAAGATACGTGAGTACATGATAGGTATGTAATTTTATGTTATGTGCATATGGAAGTGGTGTGGTATGGTAGCCCATTCATACATCCATACCCATTTTTTAACAATTGTATTGTACTACTTTGTAGTATATTTATAAGCATTTTCCGTCCGAGCAGCTCACGAAGAAGGAGAAAGAAAGAAAAAATCTTGACAATTTATTTTTTCCATTGCTCTACCAAATATTTCATGTATGCATCTGCATATTACTTAACTTGATCTTCACTGAAAGAATTACAGCTTGCTCCGCTTCTCTTATATATTTCTTTCAACTTTACAAGCAATTCCTTTCCTCTTGTCATACACATGGTTAAAAAATTTAACAGCATATCCTTCATCCGCTCTCCCCATTCATTTTATACTTCCGTTCCAATTGGTACGATGAGGAGAAATATAGCATAAACTCTGATTTGAAAAATGTTCCCCTTGTTTAAAATTTAATCAGCATAAAGCAAAGTCGGTATTCAATTCAATTTTTGAGAAATCCATAAAATTTGAAAGGGTTTCTGAATGTGATTTGAGCATGCTTTTAACAGGTGAGCCAGTAAAAAAGTTTTAAAACGTGTGAAAAGCACTATCAAGTAATCTCTCTACGTGATATCGTTGAACTGAAAGGATTTCAATTTTCTCACCTTTGCTCGACTTCGACCTAGTTTTGAAGAAGTGGGTTCAATTAATTTACGGTCAGTTAGGTACTAGACGCCTTTGGTTTCGAAATGGAAGCTGTTTGTCACTGTGCTCTTAGAGAAATCCTGTGCATTTATATTTTTTGTTTAAAAAAGAGCTGGGACCAGAACTCGTGTAGTTTTTGATGTATGGACTGTATGAATATGGTTGTAAAAAATGTGAATGTATGTGGCATGCAATGAATTCTTTCTTGGATTTTTCTGCCATGCAAATATATTATTTTAGTGCTTCGTCTCCTTCCCTCTCTAGTCAGTTCTCTCGCTCTCAAAAGATATTTACGAGCCTGTTTTTTCGTAGCTTTGCTCGCTCTGCTCTTGTCCTCGTTTTTTTTTGTTTTCTTGGGGTAAAAAAACGGAGGAGTTGCGTGTGCGATAATATGATATCTGTACAACCAACATGATTTTTGTATCGTCAAGCTGAGAATGGAAGAAGTTATGAGAGTTTTCCATCCCAAAATATGAATATCACATCCTTATGGAATCGCAAAAGGGAGTAAAAAATCGGAAGAAGGTTGGTTGGTAATGTTTGCTTTTTTCTTTAACTTTGAAACTATGCCAGAGCAAAGAGTAAAAAAGAAAGATAAAAAGGATGAGAAGGAAAAATTGTGAATACATAATAAATTATGAAAGATTTTTACTTTCGCGTGGGGAATTTTGTGCCTCATGAAAAATGCCGAAGATATTCCATTGTATTGATAGGACTTCTGTGTAAACTATATGGTTACGGTTATTATTATAGGAATAGGAGTTCTCTAGCTTAGATAACATATACTTTGTACCTTGTTTCGGAATGGTTTTATCGCCTCTGTGTGTCTATCTGTGCTGTTCTTTGATTTTCTTGATAGACTTGGTTCGCTTTTGTGGATATCGAAATACACTAATATAAAATTTTCACTGCCACTTCTGAAGACGGAGTTGAATGGGAAGAATTCATTTCTGATACATTTCTTTTGTCTTACATGATAGCAAAAGTATTCAAAGAAAAAACAATAAAAAATTCAAATGTGTAGCTTACTTGAAACCGAAACAATTTTATTGTGGAACGCACAGAATATGGAAATCATATTACCTTCAACATTCTTCCAAGATTTCGAAATTGAAAGAAAGCTGTGTTTGTGTTGCATTATCCAAATGTGATCACAGAATTGAGTAGCTGCATAACTGCGGTGAGTGGATAAATGTGAATGCATAGAATTGCGTAATACATAGTAGTTTCAGTTTCAAATATCCGTTCCATTCCAAAACATGCATCATCAAATCTATTTCGGAATTCAAATGGGATCACATTTTCTGGAAAAACTGTAGGAAGTGATATCAATGTGACGTTAGGAAACGCAAGGAACTCTACATGGTACGTCCGGAAGTGAAGGGCTATCAAGAATGAGATATTCATCCATAAAGTAAGTTCCCAAAATGGGAAACTGTGGTTGATACATTGTTGGTGTACAAAAGCCATATTCTTCCGTTTTAGGGTTTGCCTGCGGTACGCTTCGTGTAATATGAGCAATGGAATGGAGTTTTGCGACAATATTCAGATTTTGGAAGAGATTATTGTTATTATCTCATTCCGGTACGACGCTCGCACTTAGCAATTCCCTTCAAAGCCAGAACTTTAGCTGTTATCATGGTTGAATAACATTACGTGTGTGTTTCCCAGTATTTACATTGCACACGTTTCCCCCCGATGAGATTACATAGTATCAGTATCAAGCCACAAAATGGTAATAGAGTGTACGTTCTATTACACTCATTAAAATCACAGACATATTGCTGTTGACTCTCGTTTTCCAGTGAATGCGAATTGAGAACACGAACTCACATTCAGAGTACAATGTTCCCCATGCCATAACGCACAGTGCTCAGACGACCACTTTCAACCATGAAGTTCAAGCTCATTTAAAGAAACTCCAGAGAACGAGGAGGACAACAACACGAAAAGTCTGGGTGACAGAACAGAAAAAGTAACATGTTCCTTTCAGTGTATGTCATTTGAAACTAGTCGACAACTAGATTATATACACGGAGCAGAGAGCGAAACGAACTCATTTAACATAGAGTCTGACATCTCATTTCCTCTTTTTTAACCATTGACATACATATTCCAGTTCTCCTTCATTCTCTCTAACCCTTTTCTTGCATTTTTGTAGTTGAAATCTTATAAAATGCTCCCGGAGAAAGCATAACCAACCTAGTAGTGATGATGACGACGATGATGGTGAATGCGTGTGCATGTTACCTCGATTTAAGTAGGTGGTTGATCAGTACCCTTCTCGCCAGAATTGCGTTCAACTCGTCTTCGTCTCTGTCCACCTTGTATATAAATTGTTGAGAAACTTGGATTACTCCAAGAGAAAACTGACGAAGTGAAAGTGCGATTCATTCATTTTCGTCTGAGACAAATGTACTGAGAAAGGAAAAAGTGTTGTATACAGTAGAAGAAACTAAATCCATTCAGAATTTTGGAACTGACATCAACATCAGACGTCGTATGTTACATGCCCTTTTTCGTGAAAAGAACATATAAGGTTGTAATGACACCTTTTGAACCGACGAAATGTCTGTAAGTACAACTACTACTGCTACACATGCTATGCCATATCATTCAAACGTCAATATGAATCTAGGCCCCTTCATGAGTCTGAGTTGGAACCAGGGAAAACAGTCAAAAGAAACTTTTTTTTCGCTTTCCTCGACGTGGAATATTATTATGATCATCATCGTTTTCATCATCAATTCAAGCTAGCCAACAAGCAATAGAATCCGGCACTTTTTTAGGACTTGTTGTAGAACTTTCGTATACTCCCAAAGATACTTATCAACAGAAGAGTATAGTAGTGGAGTGGCGGAGGTCATCATCATATTACCCAAATATAGGTATACTACAAACACACATGTACATTTTATATGGGAATGCATTGCATTTTATAGATTCCAAAGTTGATATTGATTTTCTTTTTGGCATTTCCGTTCCCTCCCAAGGAAAAAAACTTTTCTTCTATTATCGTTGAATAAGGTCACTCTCATTTTCTTAAGACTGGTGCTCGCATACAATACGTAGGCACAGTGCAGATTTGAGTGTATAACGCATCCATTTTGCCTTTTCCCTCAGATTTCCTTTCTCCCATTTTACTCCTTTTATACAGCTCCTCTTTGGCAGCTTTTTCTAAGCCAAAGCTATACACACCCAGATTAAGTGGAGAAAGTCAGTGACTTTTTACCGGTTAGCTTTTCCAACTAAAGCAAGAACAAAAGAGGGAAATGGGAATGAAGTGTGGGGAGAGGAAGAAGCTTTACTTAAAATGCATATATATTAAATAGTAAAATGGCAGAAGCAAAAAGATCATAATCATCATCATCATCGTCGTCATCCTCATTTCATCATTCCATTTCCTTTTTCATGATTCCTCACTCACTTTTTCGTTTGCATTTTATTCAGTCTTGAGTTTCGTGGGATCTCAAAGGTCATAAAAAGCCGTAGGTTGGTGTGTATGTGTTGGCTGAGTAGAAATTGGAATGAAAGTTTGTGCCTTTGTATAAAACGTGTATGGGAACAACTCCAACAACTTTGTGACCTCGTAATCCCCCTTGTTGGTAAAGAAAATTCGTTATGTGGAATACAAATAGGTGAATCAGAGCAGTTTTTGGTTTTTGAGCCGCCATAGCTCAACCCTAAAATTATCTGATCAGCGACTTGCTTCCGAAGCTATATATGCAATGCATGCATGAATTTATTTACGCTTCGGAGAAAGGACAATAATTTCCGTTTTTCCGCGTGCCTTGCAAAAAGTCAAAAGGGATGAACGTTTTACCATGCCTTTTCATATCTTTACGACGTAATCCTTCTCTGATAAACTCGGCTCATATAATCATACCATCACGGGAGATGAATGCATGTTTTTCCGTTCACAGACATGACATGACCTCACCCCACTATATAATCAGGATCACGTTTTTACAATGGACTGTCGGTAGATCAATGATTTGCTCAAGACAAAATTTTTTGCGTTGTACAAAAACCAAAAGAAAATTCCTTCTACTCATCATCAGTTGCTTCCTGTCTTCGTATGTATCTAGTTTCAACCCTTTTGGGTGACATTTTTTCCAATTTTTTATTGACACTCAGCTCCAAAGGAAATAAAAATTATTATTGGTTGTTGCAATCCCAAAAAAAACTCACAATCAGTTTCATACATTCATATATAGAATGTACATGGCAATAATTTATTCTTCGTTTTAGAGAGAAGGATTCCAGTTAGTTGAAAGTCTTTTTACGACCTGACTGATCCCTTTTTTTGCTAGCGTCCAATTTTTATGCAGCTTCTCTGGCCAAAGAAAGGTTCCTAATTTGTGATGCAGACGAAAGGAAAATGCATGAGGGTCAGATCAGAATAAGCACACCAAAAATATATAAGGATTTCGACTTTCTCCTAATAATAATAGAGGGGAAAGGTTTACCGTAAAGAATGTTGGTTGTCTCCTCTTGATCGATATATGTAGTCTTTTGTGTAATGATTGCCCAGAAGCCGTATTTTTTCTCTTGCGAAATGTGTAACCGAATACTGGAGATTCTGATGCTACCAAAATTTAGACAGCCATGTCATCCATCCAACATTCAACACACAGGGTTTTTACAAGTACGTACGGTCCACTGCAATCGCAATGAAATGAGATGAAAAGCAAGTGGGCGAGGAAGAAGGACACACGGTTAAAAGATGAGAAGGAGAAAACGATCATTTTTATGAAGCTTCTCCTATTCCTTATTTTTCTTCGTCCTCTCTCTTTCTCTGTGAAGTGGACATCATCTCATCTCATATTTGCTATTACCACATGCATACATCGAGTTGCGGATGACATGATGATACATAATATGTATGTATGTAAATATGTGTAATAATGGTATGTATGTGGAAAAGCGAAGAGACTTTCACTTCCACCACCGGAGAAAGGGAAAAGAAATGTGGTGGCGAGTGTACAGGAGAGATAAATGTTAAAGTGTACTACTTCAGCAGTTGGAAGAATGGGAAGAGCGACATGTAATAAAAGTAGGACAAAATAGCGATGGCATCATTATTGTAAAGCAAATAACATAACATCCTCCTGGGTCTTAGTTTGTGCTTGCTGAGATGACCAAATAGAGAGACAGGGTGAGTGGGAGAAAGAAAGAAAAATAATTCGCTACGGCAAAATGGGCAAAGGATCATATCGAGTTGGGTTCCTATCTGAAGAATAAAGGGAAAAGGAGCAAGTATGCATGCATGCATGCATGCATTGTAGCTACTTGAATTGAATGTATGTATGGACGATCAGCAGGAGGGTTTTCGACAATGAAGTCCAGAGAAAGGGAGGACAGCTGCTGTTGCAAACCTTTCTTCTGCTCAATTTTCGTTACATTTTTTCCACCATGTTACGTTACTACTTACGTATGTATTATTTGTATGTGTTTATCAATTGCTCCATGCGCTTTACAGGTCAACCATGGGAGTTTTATAGGCACAAACATTTTTACTGTTTATGCGTTTCTCCTTTGTTCTTGCGATTCAGTGGAAAAATAACTAAATGTAAAGAGGAGAGAGAGGAGAGCCAGATGAGGAGAGGCTGGCATGTTTACATGCTTCGTTGTTGTGTATAATATCTGGCGACGGTATATATAGTTCTGTGAGTATCAAGACATCTACAGTATAAATACATATAGATACACAGAAAAGGATACAATTACGAATTTTCTCTGTTCTTCATCCTATTATTTTGCTCTGCACGCAATTGCTAAGATATTCACAACATTTTTTGGGCTGCTGTTCAATTTACTATATAACTACCTAGCCATTAGCTCTCCTTTCTTTTTTTCTCTCTTCATTTCTTCTGGGGTGTGTGTATTCTGTTCACGAGCATTTTCTCTGGTTTATTGCTCTCACTGAATAGAGTGAGTTGGATGTGGATTAAGAGGGGGAAATGGAAGAAACGAGTGGATTAACTTTCAACCCTATAAACAAATTCAGTTCAACTCTATTTTACCTTTCTCTTTTAAGTCCTGTACTGGATTAAAGGCTTTCCATTTCACCAAACCTTTCACCAATTTTTGGATGAAGACAGCTTTTGTTTGTTGTCTTCAATTCAACCAGCTAATTCACTTCCATGGAATATATCAACAAAGTACACGTTGTTTTTTCTTTCTTTTAGATGCTATATATGGTGGTAGGTTATAGTCTGCTCTTTTTCTTTGAAGCCCTTTTTTATTTCTGGGTATCTTTCAAAGCTACTTAATTCTTGTGTGGGGAAACTAACAAATTTTTTTTACCAAACCAATAAAACCGTGCACATTTTTATAGACGAGGTTCTGGGAAGTGTCCTAGTTGCTTTTGGTTTACTTCAATAGGATTCATGACGTGAAAAAATGCTAAAGCCATCGACAGCTTGGAGAAATGAACCGTGCTGGCACAAGAATATACGTTGCTATATTTAGGTAAGGACCAAGCATTTCCTTTGTGTGCGCACCTGTTTCCACTTGACTGGTTTCTACTTTTTTCTCTTCTAATAATAATGGAAAGGGCATGTCTGCACCGAAGGAGCTCCTTTAGCTTTTCCAGAAAGGAAATCTGGTACTCGATGAAATTAGTAATCAACAGTCATTTATTTCCTGGGAATGTGGTATTCAATTATTCTGGATGAAACTGGTCTGATGCGCTTCTCATCTCTACTCGTGAATTTATTTTACTTACCGCTATTAATAATATATCTGACTGTGGTATTTCCTCTCCGGAGGGCAAAAGAAAAATTTCCACCAAAATAAATGCGTTTTTAGTACATTAATACCAGAGAGAGATCTGAAATTTATATTATTCAATGTATCTATAATGAGCATATAATGCTGCAACGTTAATCAGTATTATTATGACTGAGGTTAATTATTCATTTCTCCTAATTGCTTTTTAATGCCCCCATGCAGCTTATTTACAAACAAATCATATTACTTGTTGCAAAACCAAGCAGGTTTGTTTCAGGTTCACTCATGCATTTACGACAACTGATATCCTGTCATGTGATTGCATTTGTTTTGCAAGCCTGAATATCTTTAATATTGCGCAAACCTTAAAGATATTCGTTTCACTTCTGGCTCTCATAATTCTATGAAAGTTTCCTGTTGTTGCACATTTCCTAAAAGCACTTACCGTTTTCTACGTAAAGAAGAAAAAAACATTACAAACCACAAGGGTGGGCGAAAAGGAGAAGCAATTCCAAGAAATTAAATTAAGTCTTCCTACATACTCCCGTTAGAATGAAGATTATTGTGCAGTGGTTTGTATATCCTTGTTTGTCGCCTTCTACCATAAACTAATACCAATAGCAGCACAATTTATTAGTTACAGTTTTGAAATACAGTTTCTTCTTCACAGTGAAAGTAGATACCGCAGAGCCATATTGACGCACACAAAATTCCTCGAAGAGATAAAAGATCATTGATGCTTTTCTGATTTCTCTACAACTTTGCCATTACGAAACACATATTTTTGTGTTTGTCTCTCTCTCCCAAGCTAAACCCCTCGCGTAATGTGTTCATCATTTGGTAATTACGAGAAGCGTTGAGTTGTGAAGTTATTACGAGAGTCATTATTCCATCCACATTTTACAACCAACCATTGCATGAGGAGAGGAGGAGTAGGAAGAGATTTACATTGATCATAATTCATTTCAGGTTTCAATCCATTCTAACTAAAAGCACTAATGCCAGCTTAAAAAGCATAAGCCATCACATATATTTTACGACTTTTTGGGCTATGTCCTCATGAATCAGTAAACCAAATGTCGTTCGCTCGATGTGATGATGATCTCGAGAAAGAAAGATCGGCTTTACGAGCTTGTGGTCGATACTCCATTTTTCCTGAGACTAAGAGGGTTTTGCCTTAGTGAGGAAATAATCCCATGATAACCATCATCAGCCAAAGGAAGCAACGAAACATTTATATCGCATGATGGGTTGGTAGTTACATAAAAACAGAGTATGAACTCCGAGCTTAACAACTGCGGAACATAAACAAATCGAATACATACACAATTCAGTTCCTCACACGCCTCAAACCGCACACACATATGCAACAACGCATTGGGTTGAGACGCATCTGTCTTTACAAGTTCGCCCTAAACTTCCCTTTAGTTTTGCCTTTTGCTCTGTATTATAACACTTTTTCGTTTATTATTTGTTGGTCACCCAAACTAGTGAATGAATGAAGAAAATATCCTCCTTTCTCCTGGACTCCTCCAGACTAATAAAAATAATATCACGAAATATTATTGGCCACTATATTATACAGCATCGTGGAGTAGTGGTGAATCTCTCCCGCTCCTAAAAAGGGAACGTACGGTATTAGATTTATTTGCAAAATTTATGAAGGATCTCATACTACAACCGACTTACAAACTAGCAAAAGAAAAGAAAAACGCCAGCCAGCAGCAGTCTTCCTGTCTGCGTCTGCCGGCTCACAGTTTTGTGATACTGTAAAAAACATATAACTAATATAGAGCACTTTTTACAATATTGTGTACCGTGGTGGTTGGTTTTTGGTCGTGCGATGTAATCCACTCCTTTTACATGTATTAAGGCATCATAAATCTATTAAATTACCCTTTAACTCCAAAAAATCCTTTTTATACTCATATGGCCAGTCATAAAACATTCTTCATTCATTTTTCCTTTGCTGCTTCTCCTCTCAAAAATAATTTCATCTAGGAGTAGTAGTAAATACACACACCAAAAAAGAAGCAAGTATAAAAGTCCAAAGGCTTTTCTTTGAAAATCTACCTACTTATACATTTTGTGTTTATGTACGCAATATGTGCTTTTTCGAGATCATCCTGCATGATACAAAAAGAAGGATCGGCTTTCACTGGTTGTGAGGCTTTAAAATAATCAGAAAACACACCCATGGAAGATCACACATATTATTATACAAAGAACGCCGCGACATCCAAGTCATCATCAGCAAGCGTATAGAGTACGGTTTGTTTAGGAAGCCAGAAACATCACAGAATTACCAAAATAGAAGGTCTTTAGCTTTACCAAGAAATGAAGTAGTGTCATTAAAAGCATCGAAACTTTATTACTCAATGTATCATCGGGAATGAAGTTGGATAAAGCACATTTATATATATTGCGTTCCCTGAAACTTGAATTTAACGTACCTACCTATTATATGGAATGGTATGGGTGATGCACTACAAAAAAAATATCTTGATGCGGATCATGATGGATAAAGTTGAAACAGAAGTAGGCTTTCCATCCACTCACTTAGAAAAGAAATATATAGACCGGCTCTATAGTGTACTAGGGGTTTTATGACTTCTAATGGCACTTCTTGTACAATTCCCTTGTATTCCCCAGTTTCCATTAATTTTTTAGTGGAAAATGTTGAAACGTATGGTTCATCTCATGTCACAAGTTTGCCCAAAGAGCACATGCGGAAAAGAGACGCATTTTTTCAATCCGCAATAAAGGCTCGGGATAGCTAATAAAAGATGGATGGAATGAAATGGATGATGGGTGATATTAAAAGGAAGTAAAATCGTTAAAATCGCCAAATACTAAAATATCCCAAGAGGATCAACAAGAATGGGCTATAAAGGGACTAAAGCTTAAGGTAAACAATGGAGCCCAGCACACTAAAACTAGTTTGGAGAAATTATCGTGAATTTTGATCCGTCTGTTTGATCATCCAGCAATAACTTGTGTAAAGTATGCATTGCCCTTTTGTCACACGACATATACATATGCAAGCATGAACTGAAACGGTTACAACGTCCGCGTGGACAACATGCATGTTTACAAAACACGATTGGGGCTTCCAATGGATCTCTTGCGGAAAAGGCTCTCTTAATGGTCCGTTGTAAAAGTATTCACTCAGAAAATTGGAGTGAGCAAGCAAACAGCGTTTTGAAACACCGGAAATTATCCGACTTTCCCGTATATCAAACGGCAGAAAAAGCAAAGGCAGTAAAAGTGGAGAAATGATATTTGCAATTTGGTTTTTAGCCCATATGTCACTCCAAGTCACTCTACGACACAAATGACGACATTGGTTTTATAAGACTCACCCTCTCGTGAGAGATTCATATCAAATAAATATATTGTAGCCAAGAACCGAGTATTGTGCAGCGTTGAGCGTTCCTTTTGTAGAAGAAAAACGTATCAAAATGTAGCATAAAATATTGTATATTATGACGTCTGTATGTATGTACATGTCAGTTTGGTTTCATTTTGCCAATTTGGATAGAAACAGAAGGATTTGCAGTGGCAGCAGTTTGAGCTGTTTGGGTAGTCCTCAGTGGGGTTCAGCAGTGGTCACAATGCAACAGTACACATCTTTTATGATTCTGTTTATAGACTTTTAATATTCTCTTGTAAAAAGTTGCTGTTGTTGCATTATCATCTGGAAATGTACCTGCCTCTAAATGTAAAAGTAAAGTATTCATGTATGTATGCCCAAAAGTTTATGCTCGCTGCGGGTCGTCCTTCGTTAATATATGCCTTATTCGTGTTGAATTCCTTTTTGAAGTCAATTTTGGATCTATTAAATGAATAAAGATTAAAATTCCAAGTATGTCTATTAAGTGAAAATGAAACACCCTTTTCAAAACAATGATCCCCTAGTTAATTCCCCGTTGCTTTTATAGTCACTTTACAAAAGAAGGTTTTAACAGTACGACGCCCCTCTGCCCTTTCACTAAGATAAAAAGCGATTTAAATGAAAGAATTTTCTTGTAAGCATGTTTGGAACAGAGCAGTTCTATAATCAGATTTGTAGAATTAATCTTCTCCTTTCAAGTAAGCATTGTAGATAGTATGATGTAATTACGAAGAGAAATGCTTAATTAATCATGAAAAGGGAGCGTGAATACCGATGAGGTAGGTGTAATAATGGAGATGCACTGAACATATATGAGCAATTTAATTGCCAAGAGGGTTTCCCATGTACCTATAATAATGCAATTTGATATAAGCCTTTAGTTCTCAGTTTAATAGTTTCTTCGAAAATACGCTTATACAAGGATATACTGTTCATTATACTTGAAAACCACACTCATATTATTCTCTCACATCTCAAGCGCCCAAGCAAACTGAAAGGAGAAGCTGTTGATGAGGTTGGCTGTTGGTTCAGCAAGTATTTAATTTGGTAAAATACGCAATCAATGATGCGTAAGGTGCAGTCTCTCTTAATGACTTCACAATCACTTCCGGGGAAAGAAAACCAAATGGTTTAGGTTATCCCCTTTTGTATTTCCGGCACAGTTGGTTCATTACTCCTCCAGTCCTCCTCTCAAACGATTTAATATATAGTAGACTGTGATCTCAAAGAGAACTATTAACGTTACAGTTTTTATTATACGTACGTACTCGTTTGTAGATACATGTATACATACTACTTAATTTGCTTTTACGAGTTCATATCGTCGACCGTTGAGTTCATTTCATGGGATCTCTTCCAGTTGGTCAAGCACTATGACAGAGAAGATGATACATGTGTTTGATATATGTAACACTATATCTTATTCCGATCGGATAAGTGAACATGAACGAAGCGTTTAATTTCCGACCTTCTTTCCTTCATCACCCAACTCTCTCCGAGAGCCAACTCAAGCTGCAGCTGTTGCTTGGAGGAGAAACAAGAGACTTGTAAAACTTGTTTTGCGGTTCATAATAGTAATATGGTTTCCCTAACTTTCTTAGGTTCCTGTTGCAAATACGCTGGTTAAGGATATTTCATTTGGGAGCTAGAACGCATTATTGAAAGGTGTTCTCTGAGAGCTGACAGAAGAAGATCATGAATCGTGAAACCATCCATCTATTCTATCAGCGCCAACGGCGATGTAACAGTGTAGACTATCATATATGAGAAAAGGTACGACATAGATACACAAAGAAGGAAAAGTAAGAAAGAAATGAGTTCCTTGCCCTTCCCCTTACTTTCCCTTTGCCTCCATCATCAAATAACTTATCGTCTCTCTTGTGGTAGCAGCAACAAATGCATTTTCACTCTTCCTCCTCTCCTTCTCATATGATTTCTCGGAGAGATAAATCGTTCCCACTTTTACTCAAGTGAAAGACCACCCATGGTGAATGGTTTTGGTGAAAGGAGTAAATAAGATATAATATATAAAGTGGGATTTGGACTGGGACTCTCGTGAAAAAATGTGTCTTACGAGCCGAACCTTCACTGTATCAGTTTACTTGTAGACGCAAAGAGTTTTCCAGCCTCTACTTTACGTCTCGCACAGCTTTGTACTCCAGCGGAAAAAATAAACCTGGGGATGTTGATGTTGATACTGATATTGCATTATAATATTCCTGACTTTCACCTAAATATCCAACCCAACCACATATAGTTGCAGTATGAGTGTACACCAGGGTATTAAAGTGGTTTCTTGAGTTTATTTGAGCATGCTAAACTTTTTATGTGCTCCTTGCTTGGAAAAGGAGGAAAGGTTTGGGCTTGCCATATCTACTGAAAAAGGGTATAAGTATGACAATTGGAAAACGAATTATAGAGTGGACAAAATTAAAGCACAAAAGGATCAAATAAGTTTCTGTATGATGTTCTCACTATTTTCGGCTTTTTCAATGTTTCTTGTTGGTATTACTGATCTGACGGTTACTACTGCCGAGTTCTATGTTTACAGAACAATGAAATTACATACAAGATAAAATGGTAAACAGGAGCAGATGAAAAAGTATTCCTTTATCCTTTGTAATAGCATAGCATGTATCCTTTGAGAACAAAAGAAACACTTTGTGTTTTTCCATTTCTACAGAAGCAAACACAATTGTGGAGAATAGCCGAATACCGAAAGCAGCCCTGTTTTCTCTCAGGCTTTCGGTGGTCTGGTCTTTCTTTCTTTCTTCCAAGTTTTGGAGAATATCATTGTCTCCCACTTTCCACTTTGTTTCATGTCCTGTCACACCAAATGTTTTTGACATTCAACATCATTGGAATTGTGTGATGAGAATAAAGACATATTTTTGTAGATTTCGTTAAGTTGTCTGATGCCTTCCGTCTTTATCTGGCGGTTGTGGTATAATATGTGACGACGGCAATGTCTTTAGTCTGTTTTAGCTGGGAAATATACGCCTACGGTTAAAGGGTTGGCTTAAGAAACTTGTCTAACATTTTGCAATAATATATATTGACTATTCTGAAACCATTGTGGTTTATAAGTCATTTCTTTAATTTTTGTTTTAGAACTAGGACCTGAAGAACAATACAAAAAACTTATATTGGACCCCATCTTGCTGTATTGATTTTGAAATCGACCCCCTTCCAGGTGAATACTTGTCACATTTCACAGCTTTCAACTCCCAAAATAGAATACAATTGACTGGTGGAGGTAAGTAAGTATCAATAAATTATGGCAAAAGAAACACCAAATTTCGCATAAAGGAATGAAATATTGTGGTTTGTAGTAGGTGTGACGAATTTATATAGCAATCTAAAGTTCCCTTTATAGTAACACTCTCTCAAGAGTACATGTACAAATATCTTAAATGAGTCGAAAAAGTAAGGCAAATGTTTGCCAAGAAACACCTTTTCATGTTTGCTCACCAACAATCCATCATTATTAGTGACAGGTGGAAACGAGTTGAGTTGTAGTGTGCTGCTGTCATAATATAAATATAATGCATAACATTTCATACAATGCATACATACCTTTGAAGCCAAAATGATATAAACGTACATGTTTATAAATTCTAAGATAAGCATGCATGAAATTTCCCATGCCTATTTCATCTTGCCTTAAGTACACTCTACACCCACATATATGAGTTCTTTATTCAAATATTTTTTGCTCGAGCTGAAGCAAAAAAAGAGCTCCTCCGTAAATTGTGGTGCATAAGAACACATTTTTTTCCAGGAGGATAAAAAATGGTAAAACAAAATCCAGCACTGATATATAAGCAAGCCAACATTGTTCCAACCCAATCATTTGGTTTGCGCCAACCAACTCCTGTAATTTTTCTTTCAGCAAGATAAAGCACGTACATAAACAAACGGCAATTTTTTAGCGAAAACTTTATTTTCCCAAAGTATACACTTTGCAATTTTGTATTGTGTGTAGTTCAATAAAGTCAAAATGTTTACAAAATGAAATATAGTGTTGTTGGTAATATGGTTTCGATTCCCACCACCCTGTAATTTTACGGTATATAACGTAATAATAATGGACATGGGGACAAACCCGTCAACCTTTTCTGATAGCACCACACCACAGTAGCCCAAAACACAACAATAAATAGTTATCGTCTCGACTCCAACTTGACTGTCGTGTCGGCATGGTATACCCAAAGCGTAACCGTCTCCCAACATATTTCACAAAGTTTTTCATACAAAGTCAACAAGAATGGCAAAAGGGTAGATGCATTTTTAGCAAAGAAAAATCATTACGTACACACTCTCGAACGTATTTCGTAAATCATAATAAATCTGTCAAACAAACCTCTGAATGAGCCATTAGGGTTGGACCTTCTGCTCTTTTGCAGTGCTCCAACAAGAGTATCCGCTAATATAGTGAAAAATTCCATTTTTGGCAAACTTTGCTTTTCCCCTATGAAATATATAGATCCTGTCCCGTCCAATACCCTATTTAATGGCATTTTCGTTGTCCTAGTCCTCTTGGTGGTGGTGGTGGTAATGGTATAAAATAAAATGTGCATCCTATCACCCGACCAATCTATTTTCTGAAATATGTCGGACATCATGAGAGTGCTGTTGGGACGCGTGAGTCCAAAAAGAAAAAAAACATCTTGAAAGGATTCTTCTATTTTCTCTTGTCCCCTTTTTGGAAATGGGAAAATGAAAGTTGGGCAATGCAAAATGTATTGGGTAGATAAAATAGTGTCGATATCGATACAACGAGTAAGAATAATGAGTTAGGGCACTTTTTTTTCTTGGCTAAGTTTCATCTTTTGAAATATAGCAAAGACCCTCTGCAACAACTACCAGAATGTTTTACTTTCCCTCATTTGTTATAAAAGTTGTGTTGGGGCCGCACTACGCAGCAGTGTCGTGTCATGTTTCATATATGATCCCATGATGTTATGTAATGACTCTTATTTTGTTCTCCCTTGTTCAACATTTGTTTTACAATCTTCTCCAAGAAATTGGGAAAATAAATTGGAAAGATAAAACAAAATTTCACTCCCACTCGAACTCAATATCTTACATATATATGCGAAAGGGTTGAAGTAATTCTCTTTTGTTGACTTTTTAACAAGCTATTGAGAATATATAAAAGAGGGATGGCGGAGAATGAAGATGTATTTTAACTTATTGGAAAAGTTCCATCTGAAATTACTTTTGTAGTTTTGTCTTTCCAAAAAACCAACTTGCTTTTTCTAATCTCGCAGGTAGATTCAAAACAATTTGTAAGTTTGGAGAGTTACAAAAAGGCATTAGGTAACTGCCAATTTGTATGTTATTAGCTCGATGACATGATTACACTTTACGGTGAAGTGATCATTATACATTATTCACAATTCAAGGGCTGTTTAGTCTACTGATGAGAGAAGATCTCTGGTTACTCTGGTATAATGCTGCTTATGAAAAAGGATTCTGGTAAAGTTGATAGTCTTCTTGTGTTACATGACTCTGTTCTAATTGTAGACACGAGCTTATAGACAGTTGTCTTGTTAGAACAATAGTCGCTGTCACTACTACTTTGCCCTCAGCTTCCCATTATCATATTTTTGGAATTGCAAATAAGTCCTGTTCCAACTCTCCCACATTTGGAGAGCTACTCTTAATAGCCTCCAGCACGTGGGATAATGGAGCTGTGTCTAATGGTGTTGAAATCTTTTGTCATGCAGGTAATTATGTTGGAAGCATTAATAACGTCATGTACTCTACTTGAACAGGTATGAATGTCTAAAGGAATTAAACACTATGAGGCATGAGGGCACATGAGCGAAACAGAGGTATGCATAATGCATACTGAACTCTAGCTCCAAAGCTCATGCATTTGTACAAGGTGTCCCTTGGATTGTTTAAACTCGTCTCCTCGCTCTTGACATACTTATACACAATTAGCATGAAACGAACTCTCCTGCTCAAAACTTCAAAGCTCGACACTTGTATAAGCATACAAGCTTTTCCTGTAATTCCGTTTTTTGCTTCAAAACTAAGCATTTAATTATTCGTGGAATTGTCGTACTCTTGAAATGAATTAGGCTGTTTAGTTGTTGGATTTTTCATATTAATAACACCGTTTTTACGATCATAAAGGCTTTGGAAATGTCAAAAAGGTTCCGTTTTGTTTCACATATTATCCTTTATGCACAACATTTTTTCAAAGAAAGGCATGCTCATGCTGTCGTGCAGTGAGAAAGTGAAATAGGTGTTGCATAAAACTAAAATAAATGTGATGTAAAATCTTGTAACGTGGCATGGGATATTCGTAGAAAAATAATTTATAGCCTTATTACGATCTGTACCTGACATTCAAAACCACATGCTATACCACAGGCAAAAAATAACTACTAGACGGTCCAAAGTTTCAGAATGACTATATGTATATGTACGTTTTTGTGAGTAATATTGTAAATTGAGTATCTGTACATGGGAATTTGGCGTAATTAATATGGAAAAATGATTACGCAAAAGCAATGCACACTCTCAAATGTCACAATCAGTATTTCCTGTAATTCTCTCATTTCGTTTGTAGCTCATTTAAAATCCCTCTTCATTCACGTTTTTGACAATGGATGACAAAATGTGGTGATGTACTGGAAAATTTTCAGAAAAGGTATTTCCGTACAAATTCAACTAAAAAACTGTATGAAACCTTGTATTTATAAGAATAACAGCTGAATGAAGGAGTGTAGAAAAATAAAATGGAAAGGGGTTTGAAAAGGATTTAGGATTATATAGTGAGTCTATACGAATCTCTTTGGAAAAAGATGCGCCAACGATGCATGCACTCAAGAAAACATGGTGTAATGGTGTTCCTGCTATGTAGCCTTTGGCTTGGTCGGCTTTTTGCGTAATGCATATGATGAAAACGAAGACGAGATGAAAGTCTTTAAAAGAGTTTTCATTCTGATTTCCAAAAGTGGGGTTTACCTGTTTACCCCTTTAGAATTCAATTTCTGTATTTACTAATATACTACATTGACGGGCAACGTGTATGTACGTAATATAATCTACTATAGAAAGAAGTCAGTATTGGCACAAGCCAAGCATTTCCATTTGGATGCTCACATTTTTCTGAAGTAGTAGAACTGGAGTAACTTTTTATTGTCACCGACCGAACATTACTTCTCGGCTTTCCTCCTCTTCTTTTTGTCCATCTTTATTTCTTCTCTCTCGACTCCGGTCTGGCTCTTAGAGATAATGTAAGAAATATGCAATCCAGTGGTATTATAGCATTACTTTACATATACTTCTTGTGTGTACATGGAATAAAAGATTTATCAATAATACACTACTCATGCTTTCTCATGTGGATATCAAAAAACGGTTCGTGTTCTCATCCAAAAAAAATACTCCCAAAAGTGGTCTATACAAGTATTAAGTTATAGTCATAGTCATCATGAGAAGTGGTCGCCATCAGACGGAGAAAGGAAAGGAAAACTTTTCTCGTTTCATTCCTCATATCACTTTTAGTCATTTTTATAATCCCCCATAAAGTATTATGTTTCTCACATGATGTAGCGACGGAGAAGCGGATGATGTGATGTTGGATGTGCAGTTGTTTTGGAGAAAGTGTGGGTTCCTTTATTTGGAAACTTGACCAGAGAGACTTGAATCGCATGTTGTATGATCCATTTGTGCAGGTGAAACTGAGCAAGGTCGAATTGCTTTTAAATGCTATTCCCTGCGTACACATTTTTTCAAAATTTCTAGGACACGTTGAGTATTACAAATAATTGCCTAAAATCCCTTTGAGAATTGCTGTTGTACCTAATATGTTGGATTTTTTCCTAAGAGAAATGAGTAAGTGTAAGCTTCCTTATTCGCTCTTACTTTTTTATGGAGGATAGCCAGCAGACAATCAAAAAGTGGGGAACCCTCACTTTTAGTTTTCCCATATGACCTTTCAGCCTCCATCTATTGTCTTCATTGAATACACAAAGAGGATCGTGATGACCTTAATGACACATGAAGGGAGGATAGAGAATATACGTCTTTACTATTATTACGTTCTTATAGCATTGTTCAAATCTAGATTCGGCCTTCTTTTCAAGTCCCATTTGTACACTTTACATGAGTCTGCTTTGTAACAAAGCTGCAATGAGGGATATTCTAGTCATCAGTAAATTTTTTATTTGAGTTGTGGGTGGATGGTGAAATGGAGCAACGATCCCATTTCAACAGAACGCAACCAACTCTAAACGTAGCGTGACCATTGGTGTACTTATGTACATAATATTACGTAAGTTTGTATCCTTCTTTCCCTTGAAGCAAAAGAAACTTATTGAAACATTTCCCCACTGGTCTTACCTCCAGTCTTGTCTCTCCTTTCGAAACTTCTATTTCGGGAGGCAAGCATCATATCGCCGACTTAATAGAAACTCCAAACTCCATTTTTCGTACCATCTACATTTACCGTCTGTATTCCTCTTATTCATCTCATCGTTCGTCTGGGTCTAGTCTGCGTGTGACTGAATGAGGGTGGAGTACAAACAAGTACATAGTTAGACATGAAATGAGAAGAGAAACTTTTTTTTGGTACAATATGGCTGGATTCTTTTGAAGCATTAAGTAAAAGCTACTACTATAATAATAACTATCAAGAATCGCTGGTGTATAAATCACACTGCCAATCTCAAAAATGCGTGCTTACAACCCTACTTTGTACTTTTCGATGTCTCCCATCTCATCATTCCCTATAATACTAAAGGTAAATAAACATAGTGGCGATGGTGGTGAAAAGCGGAATCAGACGCGGATTGCAAACTTTCACTGATACACGCCTGAGGAGGATATTATGTAGGCATGTAAGCACTACCTTGTATTATGTACCCTTTTATTAGTTACTTTGTTTGGTTAGACTCGCCCTGTTTGTTTTCTTTTAATATGGGTGTTTCAAACTAAAGCTTGTGAAGTACTGTTTTTGAGCATTGTGCATTCATGGTTTGATGGAGAAAAAACACAGACACACTATGTAATCCCAACAATCACAAGTTTCTTAGATTATGGGGCCGAACATAATTGCATTTCTCAACGCGTGTTCTAAATAAACCTAATTCCAATGTAATGATAATGTAGAATATACGCAACTTTTGTTTCTTTCTGATGTTTTTGAGAGCATGGGCAACCTCAACGTGTAAAGTGCAATTAAACTCGTTTCAATAATGTAGCCAGAAAAGTTTTTACCATTATCAACATGACCGTCCACTTCCTTTCTGCTTTACAAAATAACAAAACAACTATGGTTGCTGGTTTGTGCAACTACATTACAGCTAGGATGTAATTAGTAATTAAGATTTCCTCAAGACAGTAACTAGGAATGTGAAGAGTAGAAATAAATTCCTGGTTTTCTTCAGACTTTACTTTCACTACAAAGAAAAACTCTTGTTGCGAAAGTGTGTGCAGCATGCGTATGAAAAATGGATGATGATGATATTACGCTGCGGAGGAAAAGCTGAAAATAATTATATCTTCCGTTCTTCGTCTTCTTCAAAGTAGCAACTTGTCGTGTTTCTGGTTAAGATTACTTATACTTATATTCCTTTAAAAATATAATGACTAGTGAAGTTGTCTTGAAAGGAGTGGAATGGGGAAACGAAAAATTCTTTATAGAAATGTGTTAGATTCCTATGAAATAGTTAGGATTCCAATGCTTGTTTCTGCGTGTAGTTTGCGGTTGGCTCTGAGTCCTTTTTGTGGGTTCGTTAGAAAAAGAACTCCATTTTAAAGACACCGACTGTGCAAAGAAAGAGATGTAAAAGGAAAGTACAAAAAACTTTTTTCTTTTTAGCCCATGCGTTTCTTACATGGCTTTAGATAATGACCCTTCTTCAAAATCCCTCTTTTACTCACAGAGCAACTAGTCGAGTCTCTCCTGAAAAGTGGAAGGAGCCAACAGAGCGAACGAATGTAATTTACCCGTTTATTATATTGGACTCGAGGAAGAAAACTTTGCTTTCTCTGTACAAAATCGTCATGATGGTGATCATGCTGATGGTGTTGGCAGCGGCAGCATCAATGCTTCCTTCGTAGTGTAGTGAAGCTCCTCTATGCTCATCCTTTTGTCACTAATTGTGCATTAAAAACAGCTGCCCAGGGACACATGCTAATTGCTACGGGTTTAATTTTTTCCTTTCAAAAGCGAGAAAAAACCCATCTCAATTTCATTTCCATAAGCCTTTACCCATAAACGCAAATTTAGTTTATTTCTGTGAATTTGAATTGTACCCAACTGTATTTTCAAACGATTTTATTTCATTTAGACGCGTCATTGTTTGAAGGGCTTTACGGAAATTTTTTCTTTCTTTTTTCGTTCCTTTAGTGTTTGTTACAAAACTCCTCCATGAGAATTTTTATTCATTATTATATTAATTATAGTGTAAATTGTAACTTGCTTTGAGGAGAATGTACATGATTTACATTTTCTTTGGTGGTCCCATACATAACAAGCTATAAGACGTGAGAAAATCTTGATGAATGTGGATGTGAAAATTGCATGCATCAATAACCCCATCTCTAAAAATAAGTGGAATGGAAGATTCGCACTGAGGGAATATTCTTGGAAGACTTTCTTATAAGTTCATTAACAAAGAGCATTGTCAATGAAGTTAGTTGTATTTTGTATAGAACTATTTCCTTTGTCCTCTCTTTTCACGAGCTGACTCTGAAGAAACGAGAAAAGAACCGACTATGAAGCTAATTGTTTTTCAAGCAATAAATTTCTCAAATGTCTCTTAAATCTCCGTTGAGCTTGATAAATTGACTACCATCAGCTCAAAAACACAATACATGGGAGCAAAACTGAAAGGCAATATTATCTGGATCTTAAACAGTAGTTTGCACGCTCACTTTCAATTCTATTCCGCATTAAAGGTAGTTGGTAGAGCAGTTACGGCTGTAGTTGGAATTTACGAGCAAATTTCAAAAGACAGGAGCATTGCTTTGAATGAGCTTTAATTGAAACGCCTACAAGATAGTTCTTTCTTTGAAAAATATCTAGATCAATGCGCCATTAGCAAAGGATTTATTTATCGTTACCATTTGCCGTATCATCATAATAAAACTTGTGCTTACTATCCAAATGAATGTGAACAATGGCCCAGAAAAGTTTTAAGTTTTCATTACATGTGATACGAGGTGACTACTCTTTATTAGCACCTTACCTGGTACATGGTTTTCAGACAAAACATAATCGTCTTCTGCAGATAGTGGTAGCAGGGCTTTATGTTTGAGACAATGCGAAATGCTACTAGTAAAATATGTTTGATGGCCGGAAAGACTAGATGAGTAACTGGAGCATATATTACATGAAATGCTTCCTTATAGGAGATCATGTGCGCATGTGACCATGAGAAGATAACCGTTGCACAACTCGCGATATGACCAAATTCAGAGAATTGAAGCGTGTGGGAATGGGGTGTATCTTTAGATAAAGCAGGATGTGCAATACTACATGTAATGGGTTCACTCATGCCATGCCAAGAAAGTACTAAATAAAAATTGAGGAAGGAAAAAGATTTTTTGATTTTAGTTTTTATGCGATTCATTGTCTTTACACAATTGGTTAAAATTGCATATTACAGATAACGGATAGAACGGTGTTCCCGTTGGGGAAAATCCAACTACAGAAAATGAATGCGCTATATATGTTATCACCATCATCATTGTCCAAAGTGTCCCAGTTCCAAGAAATACAAAAGACTGCTTCCTGGTTGGAAATTTGTCTTCATAGGTTTTTATCAGTTTCTTTTGATGTGAGTGGCAGTCAATAAACCTGAAAGTAAAAGTTTTCCAATGGGGGGTTTTCCTGAAAAATTGTACAAGTTTATCGAATCGTTTCCAGACTAGTTGGTTCTATTTGTTTGAAAACTTGGATAAAAAAAAAGTTCTGGATCACACCTGGAAAACAAGGACATGATATGGGTAACGGATGTCATATCAGGAGGTTATTACATCATCAGTTGATTTCCTCGTTTAAAACAAATGAAGCAGACTAACTGAGAGAAAGACACGTTGTAAGCAAATCAAACTAGATCAAATTACTCATAAACTGTGTATTCGTTTTATTCAAGACGATAATAAAGTTGTTCCTGATATAAAAACAAATTGGGACAATACAATTTCCGCTTTTTTCCAGTTTAATGAAACTAACATACATAGTTTGGCCTAACACCTATCTTAATGAAGTTGACATTTCTCTTTTTTCCAATTGCTTGATTCTGAAGAATAGGGGAGGCTAATTCAATTCAATTCAGTTCACCTTTTCAAAATGTCAAATAAAACTTGTTTTAACAGGATTTTTAAGAAATCTTGTGCAAACAAATTTATTATTCTCCAAGTTGTATGCCTTCAAACTTCTACTTTTGCATTGCACAATCCGATGTGTGCCTCGCAAGATATCAGCTTTAGCTATAAGTTTTAACTTTTAATCACAGCTCAGCAAACTTTAATTCTCATTTTTGACGGACAGGCACATTAAAACTTTCAAAGTCAAGAAATCTGGTGCTAGAACTGCTACACCATTCCTTTACGTACGGCCATTAGTTTTTTATCTATGCTTGCACAGTTACAAACTAATAATAGTAAAAAGGTCATCAGTTTAATGTTACGACATCCCTTTTCTTCTGATCTGGTGTAATGACGTCCTTCCAGTTTTCTCAGAACCGTAATAGTAGCTCATACACATTCCTATAGCTGTTTTCAATATTTCAAACTCAAACATGTTGTTGCGATTCACATATGTAAGAATGTACCATTAGCCATGCAGAAAGTATAGGAACCTTGATTTCCGAATCAACCAAATAAAAATGCTCTTAAAAGCTATATAAGGGCTCATTAGAATGATTGAAATCCATTTCCGGGATTAACAAAATTCAGTTAGAACTTCAGGCACTCCATAATATTTGACGGAAGTATTAATTTGTTGTTTTCTTTGGTTGTGGAGAAAAATTCGAAATAGCGGATATTGACAGGAAATGTATATTATGCAGGATATACATACACGTGCCGTATTAATAGTTTTTCATGCACCAAATCCTTTTTATATTTTACTAGCTTTAAATTATTTCACTCTTCAGTCACTTATTTGTTTCTTTCTTGCATAATTTGAAACATTGAAACTTCCCTTTCTGTTGCAGCAGTAATAACCTTGTCAAGTCAGATTATTATGTATGTAAAATGTAATACACAAGGTTATTTATTAGCATTTCGTTAAACCAACCCCACCGGAAATTTGGGAAACATGAAAAATTAGCATATTTCCAAACTTTGATGATGAAAGTCTAAACATATCTGATACCTGTTCTGTTTTCCATTGTATTATTATTTTCACGAATTTCATTGTCAAGCTTGTTGGAATACAATATTATTATTCCATTCCATTATTTATGAAGGTTAGTATAAAATATGATAGGACTCATCATCAGAAATTGGACCAACGGCACATACACATTTTTTACTTTTGCCATGATTATTTATTTTTCTACTAGAAACATCCGAGCAGCCTACCATGCTTGTGTATCGATTGACATGCAAATGCTATTGGCATGAGAAAATTTGTTGAGTGCTGACATTATCTTCCTATCCGAAAGACTTTCACTTTACTGGTGATCTGTCACCCGCCTACGCATTTAATTTGCTAATGCAACGAAAACCCACGAGTTCGGTTTGTTGTGGATTTTGATTCCACCACACCTACGATGTTTTGAAAATCAAAAACCTAAAATTTGATGGGAGACTGCTGGAGGGTGGAGAGCTGGATCTAAATTGGTCTGGGATAACTGCCTTTAGAAGTGCGTTTAATGCAATTTCATATAAATATGTTTGTTTTGGCTTTTTGAAAGTTTGTCCTTAGGAGTAACCGTGTCGTAATCGTAGTAATCAAATCACTAATAATCAAGTATCTCATTCCTATCCTGAAGCTCTCCTCTAAAGTCACGTTTTTAATCTTCTGGTATATCGTGGTTGTGCATTTAATTAAGAAATAGAGACCTACAAACTCTTGTAATTAAAGAAAGATTATGTTAAGTTATAAGTCTTAGTTGTATTGTCTTTAGAAAGCCCAGTATTTGAAACAAGTTATTTGCTACGTATTTCTGAGAATTAATCATTATTAATACTTGTTAAAAAGTGGCTGCGCCAGTTATCCTTTCTTAAAATTTGATACGCATATAAACTATTTACAAGTGGGATGTTTAAATCCACATCAACCACGTCCTTGAATTTTTTCTGCGTAAAATATATCGTAATCTTGGACAAAATTAGAAAATTTACAATATTGCGAAACTTTTGTCCAATTCGGTTGTGAATTAATGAGTCGAGCTAGACCGTTCTTTAGCAAACGTAGAAGTGCGGACTGAAAATATACTGGAATAAAAATTGATGCAGTAATAAGTGGGATTACATGAATATTTATAGGCTTCATGGATTGCATGATTATTCTGGTCGATTGCTTTAACTTCAGCGAGACCAGTCGTAAATGACAAGTAGCTGTATATTACATAAATGCTTGCAAAATTACAGCCATGGGGTACACACTCATTGTCAGTTTAAAAGGAACACATCGGGGTCAACACGAATTAATATCCCCCAAAGTTGAAAGTAAACAATCAATTGAAATGGTTCTAGTGGTAAAAGTAATTTTTAGCGAATACAAAATGATTTCACTTCACCTGTAATAGCAGAGTAGGAGTCAATAGTCAATAAACAAATAAAAATCTTGGATTGCAAAAGTTAGCTAAAGGTCAAATGCCAATGATACCACTTCCTGTGAAGTCGTAACATTTCAATTGTTCATTCAAATACTATGGAAGATAAACGAATTTTTATGGTATATCATTATAATTGAAAAGGCCACGTACAAATATGTTCTTAAATAGTCTGTCTGGTCATTCATTCATTCACACGCTTTATTCATTATTATAAAGCTGGACTTACAACAACCTTCAAAAGCATGTGCCGTTCCATTTCCTGCTCCGTCTAGCTTTTCCCCACGAATTAAAGGTTCCAGACAGACAGAAATGATGGGCCAAGGGAAGTGTCATGTCAAATCATATCAATTTTCCGTCGCATGACTGTCCACGCCAGGCTAGCAATCAGGAGAGTGCTAGTACTAGTACCAGTAAATATGTCAAATAATGGCTAACAAGTTCCGTTCAGACATGAACTATGAAAGGACAGATCATATAGCAAAAGCTACTCTTTGACCCGCGCGTGAAAAAAATTGTTGTACAGCCGACCATCCCGATGACAGGCCGGATGCATCATGTCACTCCTGGTGAAATTAAAAGCAGCGGCCCCGGGTGAAAGACGATGTTTATAAAACCTTTCCTATATTTACCAACCAACCACTATACTTTATTGGCAAATCTTTCTAGTAGACTTCGCCGAAACCTTCTTTTATTTGTAGGTTGATCCACTCTCCCAAAATAAATGCGCGTGCAGAGTATTGATCAATAGTATACAATCAGCATCATTGAAGGGTTATTGCCTCTTTGTTTCTTCCTTGGGGAATATCATAGGTAACGATGCATGGCAATGTTTTTCCTTCATTCTGTTTCGACATTGCTCTACCTTTTGTGTAGAAACTAGAAAGTTTGGTTTCTGACACCGACAACTTTATAGCAGGCTCTTTAAAAAACTGACGACATATCAGGATTCGATTCAAACCCTTTTAAAATAATAACGAAATGGGTTATTTGCTTTCACCATTTTTGTTATTTTAAAACTCGCATGCTCTCGTGATTTGATGGCTTGAATTTTATTCACTTAACTCAATTGTGCAAAATTACAGAGTTTTTCAATCTCCGGAAAGGTTGGGAAACATGTCATTTAAATGATTTTGCACGGTTAGTCCATATGGAATTGGATAACAAGAGACGGGAATGCGAGTAGAGGGTTCGCTTCAGCGATGCCGTATAAAATGAGTGTCGATTGAGATTGAAAAGTCTCGAGCGATCCTGTCATTGCTTCTTTGCCCCAAATTTTGCATCTCTGTTTGTCCAAAGAATGTATTTCCGTAAAGGAGGATTTACTTTCACTCCGAATCTTAAGTAAAGATTGGTATTGAATAAACCGACAATCCGGAGATGTAGCGATGTACTTTAGCGCGATGACAAATTTCGCCGGTCTTAAAACGTAATCATAAGCCTGAAATCCTCAATCGGACTAGCCTTGTCGAATGATATATCACACACTAAGTGCTGTCATTGTGAAGTGCATGACGCTTTGGACCTCTGCCCTTCAAAAAGCTTCGATCTTCAATTTGCAATGCATAATTTACAATCAGGCACTTCAGAGCTTTTCTAATTGGTATGTACATAAGCTATCGTGACCTTTGGACCCCTGATGAAAGCTTTTGCTGATTTGAATATTGCGATACTATTCCATCATCAGTATGAGTAATACGCGTTTCCGAGATGATATAATCATAAGCTATAATGGTCATTTGGAACATTAATCGTGACCTTTGACCTTGCTTCGAAACCTCCTGATTTGAATTTCGCAATGCATATTCATCAATCCAGTAGAGCAATACCTTCGACATGAATTATCATAACCTATCATGTTGACGCTTATCAATTTAGTTGTGCTTATCATTTGGACCCTGTTCTCCGTACCCAGATAACCCATCTACGAACTCATCCTCTGCTTGACCTTATCTATCGATTGCCGGTGAAACAGAATATTCAAAACGTCCAAACCGCGTTCGAAAGTTATCGTGTTGACAAGACAGACGACAGACAGACAGACAGACAGGCACAGACAAGACCGATACAAAAGCTCTTGCTTAATATGTACCTAAAGGTACATAATTAACCGTCAGCATAATACGACTTTCTCGGCAACGGGACTTCAGATAATAATTCAGAATGCTGAATAAACTCGTTGTTCTTTTATTAGCTAATTGAATTTTAATGTATTTGGATAATCCAATTTTAGAATATGAAACAATTGTTATTTGTTCTAAAATATGGTTGAAATATACTTTTACTGCGAACGAACAAAAATTTTTAAACAGACATTAAGGCTAAAATATGCAGTCTATGCTTTATCAGCTATGCCTCCCAACAGCTCAAGTATGTGTAATTGATAGAGTCGCACGTGTGAAACATTCAATATCTTCTCAGTTCTTAGGCTGCATGCCATGGGAAGCATTGATACATGGCAGTCCTTATAAAGAAACATAGCTTCATGAAGAAATAAGCGCCAAGTCTAATGGAGGTTTATACACATGCTATGGCATGCCGTGAGCCATGTAGCGGTTAATTCAAATAGCATTAAAACTGAAAGGTTTTTACATAGACAATACACTAATAATTAATTTTCCTCATTCTTTTTTGTTCTTTACAGACCCAAATAAAACATTGATGTGGTGTGGGGGTGAATAATAGTACGTGGGCCAAGTAATTATAAACGAGCGCCAACGCTCAAATGGTTGAATGCTGGACAACCGTTTCGGCCACCAAACTTTCTCGCTATCGCCATCGATCATCAGAAATCAGAACTCTCCCTATTTTCACTCCCTGAAAATTACCAAAAGAGGCATTCGTTGCCAGTTAGACACTCATTTACCTACAATTTATTGTCGCACATATAAAAACAGTAAAAAGTAGGGATTTCCAACACTAAGACTAACTTTTAAGAGCTCTTTTTATCACAGAAAAAGAGTGCGTCGTGTGGAGTGTCACATGCATTAAACTTTCATTCATTTTATGCGAGAACTTGCACCCAAAAACAACAGAGCTGGTGACGTTTGTCAGAATTAATCTCGCTCTCCTTTTCTACTCTTCATGTAACCTTTTGTTTCTTCAAGTCAGAACAGTGAATATTAACAACTATCTTTATAACATTTGAAAAGAATTTTGACCCCTCTACTGTACAAACCAACGTTTTTCATTAACAACTTTATCATACTTATTCCGAAAAAACAAGAAACCAGTCAATGATCTCAAATCTTAAAATTTTACCAAAGTAATATATACTGGTATACGTATACCTGAAACAAAAAAACAGATTTCACCCAAACCGGAAGCTTCTGTACTTTCTAAAAATCTAACGGAAGTTTCATCAACCCATCCCAACACGCACCACTTGCTCATGCTACAGCTTCTTTGACGCGACGAGGGAACATCAATTTCAACAACTGGCCCTACGAATCTGTGTTTGTGGCTCTTCTCATCATAAATTCCCCAAACTGAAGGTAAGCAAAGTAAAAGTAAACCTATTGTAAGTAATACGCTGTCATTCTTCCTGTTAAAAATATACTCTGCTGTTATTACCCCCACTACTTACGATGCACTGCTTTTTACAACTTAGCGGACTTCTATAATCATGGATTTTTCCACCACCTGGAAGTTTTCCGACAAAAATATTGTAAGCCTATATAACTGGTTTCGGTGCTCATGCACTTCGGATGCCCGTGTGCTGGTCATATTCATGTGTGTAAGTTGTGAAGGCAAGCACTTTTGTACAACTTTATGTTTGTCATAAAACCAGGGAAGTTGGTAAAGTCATGAAGGAAAAAGCAGCAAGGTTTCCCAAAGTTGCATGTAATGCCGATGTTTTATAGTGGTGCTTCAATATTACTGGGAGAAGCTATGCAGGTACATAAAATAAAGTCGGAGTGGTGAAACCAAGTGAAAAATAAGCGATGAAAAAGTCTTCAGGTACATACTATATGGGTTTCCTATAGAAGTCAATAGTTGGAGGAGCAGAGCAGCTTCTTCAGATCTTAGAATGATTTGTGCTGCGTAGACACATGGTATCTTTATAACGCGGAGTAAGCTAAAAAGTGAGCAACTTTCTTCTCAGGAAATGAGCATCTATAACGTATAAACAACGCGAGGAATCCGTGTGGTAGGTGGTGGAAATAACAGTGTTTGTTTTACAGTTTGGTAATGATCATTAATGGGAATGTGAAACCTGGGATTGTGTGTTTCGTATATTTTCTCATCTAATATTATCATGAGGATGTGAATGAAAGGATCTGGTTGTTTTCTCTGGAAAATGTACAGTTACTGTCAGAATTACATGTAAAAATATTACACCTATATTCATATTATGAAATGTGAGAAATGGCACGTGGTTTATCAGGGTTTTCGAGAATTTTGAATTCTGTATAAACCAATTCAGCAGCTGCGTTGAGTATAAATAGTAGTGTACATTTCATACGAACAGTTTCAAGTTCAAGTAGCAGTCATAATCATTCCCTATAATCGTCTATTTCGTCTATAATCAACAGCTTCCTCTAGACTAACTGTTCAGACAGAGTAATTGATAAGGTTGATATTCATTACATAAATTAATTTAGTAGTCCTCATTTTTTACGCTACATTGAGCCGCGTACCGTATAGATCGTTATATTTCCCTGAAATCTGGTTTCTACATAAACCATATGCTGCTAGTTAACATTCATAAAATGGTAAAGTTTTGAAAAATATATCGCTTCACAGGTTACCTCCACATTCTCTAGATCGATTTGTTTCTTACTAACCTAAAAAAATTATTCAATATAATAAAAGGAATGAAAGGTGGGGAAAGTCTACCAGAAGAAAAAATTGGTGTTCTAAGAACCTTTGTTAGGGAGACTGTGTTTCATTATGAAAAATTCTAGAAACGAACTTCTAACATGCCTGTCTAAATCATCTTCATAAAATATTTAAGTAGCACACAATGACTTGCAAATTAAATCGTTAACAGCTTACTAATTTAAAAACATCATAATAATTGACCTTGTCCTATGTACCATTGCTACATGTACCTAAATCGCAGAACGAAAACGAAGACTAAATATTTCGCTCCGCATGATGTGAAGAAACCGTATGTATGTTCGTTTGATGAGCTGTGAAAGGAAAATGAAGAATGGAAGAAAGAGAAATTCTTTCCCTTTTTCAAGTGTGAAATATTGAACAGATTTATAAAAACGTTTGTCCATCATCTCTGATCTCTGCAATCATTAGTAACAGCAATGAGCCACCAGTGAAAGTCGATTACTGTTTTTGCTATAATGAGTTTAACGTAGAAAGTACGTTGAATATGTTGATGTCGACAACTAGACAGCAGCAGCAGCATATCCTTTCAAATTTTCCAGTTCCAAATCGAATGCTATTGCTAATTGCGTTTAGGTATAGCTGAGCCAGCTAAGCTCTCCGTCAATCTTCCTTTATCTAATGGGTTCACGTAGCTCATAACGTGACTTCAATCATCGAACAATAGTTCAGAGATTATTTTGGATTATGCTTACACAAGCTCCCTTTCCATATCACCATTGTGCAAGCTTTTGATCCGATCAATACATTGAAACAGCTTACTTTGCAGTAACAGGAAATTGCACTTTTAATGATTTTAGCAAAAACAAATCGCCACTGTTAGGGAATTTCATATACGATTCGCAGTTTATTGTCGTTATGAAAATTTGCCATCGACAGACTAGTATATTTGTCTTAACGTGACCCGTAAACTTGATGAAGTCCCACACAATGTCGGAAATTCATTTCATAGAGTGAAAAATCCATTAGTAGGTTTTTAATTGATGTGTTCTTCTTTATTCTAGACAAGATTCGTTTGGTTCAGTTCATAGCTAACTTTATAGCGTCTTATATTGTTGTACTCAGAACGAATTTAATTAGCTTACAGAGATCCAAAGAGATTTGGTCATGATAGATTGTGTTCATCCTGGCTGAAGGGGTTTCCATTTACGGTTTTGGCCAGTATATGGCTGCTTAATACTTTCAGAGAAAATAATACAGCGAATTAAGATGTAGTAAAAGCAACTAAATACTTTTTTATTCCTGTTCCATTTTCGTTTTCTCTTTCAACGCTTTGAAGGATAACACGACTTTGGCGAGTTGTATAAGCCTCGTGAGTCTGGTTTAGTTTACGTAATTTTTACATTTTATTGCGATCGCAGGATTCAGATTCATTAGTAATAATTTCACCACATATTTCATACAATTTCATGAAGTGTTATGACGTATATTTACTGTTCATTGAATGAATATGTTCTGCTTACAACTCACAGCGAACATTCTTCATCCATCAAAAATTGTTTGGACATTGCATTCAATCCAGCAGACCGTGCGAAAAAGGAAAAATGCATTGATTCAAATAGGGGAAAGATTGATGTCCGTATGTTCGTCAAATGATCCAGCATATGGCTTGCTTGCTCTCAGGAAAATGAAAACCTCTTTTCAATTTAACATTCACAAAAGGCAATTTCCCAGAGGATGAAGTTGATGGGTTAGCCTGTCCATAGATATTGGAATCACAAATTGGACGTTTACATGATTGCAATAGTTGAAGTGGAGATTCATTTTTTATCGGCCGTGCACAACAACAATTTTTTACTATTTGAAAAGCATATGGATCCGTATCCTAAATTTGATTTTAACTTGGCCAAAACACAAAAATTCTATTTTGGAATTCCTACTCGTTCTATGTATTTACATTATTAATAATCCCACTTCCTATTAACTTCCATCGTCCTGATTTTAATAATGCATAATGACTTTTTAAACGTCAAGTATAACATTTATAGGATTACTTTGTAACTGAAAGCTTTAAGTAATTTAATTAAGCGGATAATACAGAACGAAGTGGGAAATAACAATCAAAATTAAACTAAATTCTTTAAAGAAATGTAGGTTAAAAACAGGAATATGTAAAGATGATGCAATTATGCGTTCATTTTCTAAAGCAGCTTTTCCGTATTTGTTTTTTTTGTTGCTAAAAATCGTTATTCCATCGTATCATCAAACGATCATTAAGCAAGCTTACAGATGAAAGTCAAGTAGAGAAGTATTACGTGAACTATTCAGCGTGGGATAATCGGACCCTCATTCTACAATGCTACTCGTTTATTAAATTGTATTAACTTTCTAAAAAAAGCAATAAGCAGCCAATCATTGTTACAAAGCAGCTTCTAACTGAAAAAATAGTTGTAATTAATATGAAATTAATATGTGTCTCCCCATCTGTATGTATGTACTTATGTATGAATATGGAATATAAATGGGGAGTAATTTCTAAAGGGGCTTATAGCATTATATTATCAATTAATATTAGGAGAATGTTATTAGTTCGAAATTAAAATGTCGTGCATTGGTCCAACTGCACATTGGCCAAAAAACGAGCTTAAATGTAAGCACGACTCAATCCTTAACCCACTAATTGGATACATTGCCACTTGAAACTTTTGTTTGTTTGTTCTGGTTCCACTCTGGCAGTGAAAGTAAATGCTTCGTTTTCTGTTGATGGTTGAATCTCTTTCAAAGTTTCAGTTTCAACTGAGTGAGGTTGCTTTATACGTGTCCATTATATTCCCCACACCCCCAATCATTATCATGCTGATGAAAAGGCTTCTATGATACCCAGCCTTACGTATCCCGAATATACTATTTACTAATTAGTATAAATTTCATCGATTTTGTCTAAGAAAGACTAAGAATGCTCATTTGCTTTCGTCTTCCTTCAACTAGTTTAATTACAGAATGATTGCAAATGGATGATGATTTGAATAACCCTAATGTGAGTAATTAAGCCAAGAATGGCTCTGTTTAAGTCGCTGTGTGTAAGTATATATTAATTCCTAATATAAAAACCCACTTCATGTGACATATGTCGCATGTGGATATTTGAAAGTTTGCCAGACCCAGCCATTGCAATTACACTCAAAGCCGGAGAGGAAAAGAACCTGATTCACAGAGGAAAACGGTACTTTGTGGCAGCGTGCTGGTTTGAAGGGGGGAAAATAATGAAACGGGTCTAGAACCAGGAACAGCTATACCAACGGTTTCTTATATTAGTTTCAACAATTCGGTTGGAAAACAGGTCCAAACTTTCTGCGGTATCGCTATTTGTAGCACCGCTGAGTTTTCGGAATTGGAAGGAACGAAATTACAAGAGTGGAAGTAATAATGACAATGATATCATCAGTGTATGGGTTAACCGAAACCGATGTTTTTCCGGCAGCTATTACAAAGAAGGCCTGTTTTATCAGAATGACAGGAACAATACGTGTAATATTATACTTTGTTATTATTGGTTTCGTCATTACGGTGATAGCAACACCAAAAATCCGGTATTAAGCTAAACTCATCCTACCAACATATTTTCTTGCCCGAGAGAAAGTCGCACAACTTCATTTGTTTCTTTGTATTATATCATTAGATCAACTATATCATGGTTTCCATTCCTCTTCTATCATTGAGAATGTGTCAATATTCTTCGGGTGAATTAACGCAAACTCAACAATATTATGGAACAGAGATCAATATGTTACATGAACTCAGTCGTAAGATCTCTTACCATCTCACATGATTGGTGTAGGGAATGGGAAGACAGATACTTCCAGAATATTCCTGGTTTCCTTACTACAATTCCACTTGATTTGCTTCAAATTTGCCATGCTACTGACTCGTATTGATAAGAGTTCATGAATGTGTTAGTATATCAGATGTAGACATATTAATTATGCTTGTTGGATAAACAACAAACAAAGGAAATTTACACATTATGGCGTGATGCGACAAGTCGAGAAAACTAATAGTTTTTTCCGCGTTGGAGCTTCTGCGTAGTATCATTTATTTTTGAAGACATGAAGACGTGTATTTTGACTCAAAAATTTGGTTGGAAACTCCTCATGCGGTTACAAAACGTAGGTATCTGGGAAGTTTTTCCTATTATGGTTTTTGGAAAAAGAATTTGAGTTATTTTTTCAGTTTAATAAGTATACTATTGTTCAGAAAGACTATATATATAGATCGAAAATGCAAATTACTCACTGCTTTGTGTGTTGTGTCGTGTTCTGAACAACTTGGGATGTGGTGATGGCTGAAAATCACTGAAACTTCATCTGAATCTTATTGTTAACCTGCCTGAAAGCCTCCTGTTGTGATTGTTTCATCAGAAAAGGTTTGAGCTGTAAAGATAAAAAAAGGAAGCTGTAGGCTAAAATTTGCATTGTATTCTTTGTAAAATGTGTCATGCAAATTCTGTGTAATCACTTCGTGTCAAAACATAAGATCTAGTTTCATTTTTACCTTCACACTATTCAAGCTAACAAACCACAGTAATTTTTAGACAAAGTGAAGAAAACGATATCCCATATTTTTCAGTCATCATCTTTATTAAAAAGGCTATGCACACATTCCAAAGGAAAGCTGTGTACCTGTTATTATTATGTTGTACGCAGCTCTCTATGAATTCGGATCTATATGACTTTATTCATAATATCTCAATGAGATGAAGCTGGTTTTTTGGGCAAAGCATGTATAATCTTGAGATATGAATTACTACGACGCAACTATCTTCTCCTCTGATTTTTTAATTTAAGGTCTGAGCTTTGGTTGATATGGATTGGAGTTTGAATATTTCTATTGTATATACTTGCATTTGACGGTGAAAGTTGTGTAGCACCTTCATACACGTTGATGTAGCTTCACTGCTTTAAAGCACAGAGAAAGTGAACGGGGGCAAACGTGGATGTCTGACAACAGGAAAATTAAAAGTCTCAACTTTCCCGAGACTTCTCTTCTTTCGATACGCCAACAAGTGTTATGGTTCATGAGAAATGAGAATACATTCTTTTCTGTGGAGCTTCAATATTTTCCCATAAATGTCTAGATTGCCAGCATACACAGATGTATTCTGAGCTCCTGAAGTGAAAGTGTTGATACAGGTGTACGTACGTGTTTTGGGTTCTCAATTGGAAGCGTCTTGCGAATCGTAAATACGTCAGTTGCCGACTTAAAACTGCCTACGTTTGAAAATACAAACTTGTTTTTCTTCTATTTGGGAAAGTTTGAAAAAGCAGTTACTCTAATGCTGTTCTGAATTACATATAGCCTATACGCACATACGACAGTCATTCCAGCGACTAATATACATCCAAGTTCAACATATTATTTCACTCAAGTGATGTTTGATTCACTTGCCTTCAAACCTCTTACATTTCTTAATCAAAGCCATAATGGTTAGTGCGTTTAATGCCCTTGAATTTGCGAAAATTGAAGGTCATGCATCATAGAAGACATTAGGTACAGATATATATTGTAAAGTAAAACGTATTTTTCAACGAGATACTAATAGCTCTTGATTAGCTGGAGTAATGTAAAGAACTCGTCCAAACTATACGTGATTCAAGTCTCCAAATAGCTTATTGCGTCATTTTCTTGTCAAAGATTGATAAAATCTCAGTTTATCCTAACTTTTCTCCCCCATCCATAGTCTTTTGCAAACATTGCGAAAGGTTTGTATAGCTTATTGTATAAAGCTCTGACTTTAGGAAAGGCTCGCATAATTGACTAAACACGGTAATGAAATTTGGTTCAAGTAGACTCAGACTCAGACGTACTGAGGTGAAATCAAAAACACTCCACTAATCCCACGCTCACTCTGGTTGAGTTGCGCAACATGTATTGTTTAGTAATATTTTCGTATCATGCTAAAATTTAGACCGAAGTTAATGGGAATATTTCGTACCATATCAATTTCTTGAGCACTATTACTTCACTTTTTGTTTACTTAAAAGTCCTTTTCAATTTTGCAACTTACGACTTGTATAAGAACCGTATTATAACTAATATAGGGAAATAATATAATTTCAGTTATATATCAAAAAGTTATTATTAAATTCTGAATTAGATTACTCTAAATTATTCATGGTTTCACTGCTTAGGTAAATATTTTCCTCTGTCAAAGTAAATTAAAATGGAGGTACTTCACCTTCAACGTAGGCCCAAGATGATGACTTGATTGTATTATTTGATTATCATGTAGGATGGCTTCCATCATTCAAAATTCATTACATTACAAAAGCTTCCGTATCAGTTCCCCAATTTTCGTATTTATTTAATGAATCCAAGCGTTGGATTAGAGTTTAATTTTTATTACTAATTTACATATGCCTTATTATTTCGCTATATTTAATAAACTTGGAAGCATAATTATTCTTCCACAATCAACTTTGCAAAACTTTGCGAAACGTAAATTATACACTTTGCTCATTCTACGTTGTAGAATTTTTAAAAACTGAGACAGCTAGGGATGCCACTAAAGCTCTTGTATTTTGAACATCTTTGTTCTTCGTATGAGTTCTTGCTTTAATCCAAAAATTGTATATTATTGAAATTATAAGAGCAATTTTTATTTAGTTAACATGATTTCAATATCATGTAGAAACAGCAAGCAGACATCTTTTAGTGCTGAACTGCCAAGCCAAGAGTTCCGCTGTTTGACAATATCCGTTTGCTGCTTTTCCTGAGTTGTTCCATGTTGAAATACACCTCCTTCAAGTCCCAAAAACTGCTTTTACTCCATGGTCTGACAGCTGGAAATTTATGTTAACAGGAAAATTTTGAAAATGATTTATTATTCACTTATCACGGTCCATTTTGTGAAACTTGTCTCTGCAAACCCCTCTTGGGCCTTCAAGTGATATTTTCGCACTCCATTTCTGCATATAGTGTGTTTAGTCAACTGTTATATTACAGAAATGGTGCTCTGCATGGGGAAATTTTCTAGAAAATAATATGTAATTGAACTAGTTCGTGTGTGAAATTTGTGACTTTACTTCATGTTAATAATTATGACATATAGCGCGTTAAAAATTACAGGTCTTCACACTGTTTTTGTTCTTTACCAGTGAAGTACGAATGTATACGGAAATGGATATAGCTATTGAATGTTTTATAAGGGAAAGTTTATCCTAATTGCTATAATACTTTCAAAATCGTAGGATAGTATAGCTAATTGATAGTAATTAGTAGTACAACGTGGATTCTGGAGTTAAAAGTTAGATTGAATGTCAGATGTCATACAGTCTCTAGCTTGAATCGTTGTAATTTTATTCAATGAGTTCATTGAGTTCAGGAGATAAACCAAAACCGAGGTTGATTTTTGGTTTGAAGCATTAATTAAACCCTTCTATTAGAACTTAATTTTATAGTAAACTTCTACATATATATCCTTTACAGTTCCATTTATTTGTACGGAAGAAATTGAATAATAAACATAGAATAGAAACTTTACCGTTTCTGATGTACAAAGCAGCAACGGTACGTTCCAGTACGTACGCCATACCAAACTACAAACCCCCAAAATAATCGATGTTCGCCATTCAAAATTAGATTATTGTCTTAATACTGATTTTATTAGTATGTAGGTGGTCTGGAATGATATGTACGTACACCGGAGAAGAGATATTTGATTGAATCACAAATTAATGCTTAAATTATTTTGTGTATTAGCTTTTTCACTATCCTGAGATTCGTTAAATAAATACTTATTGCATACACAACTACTTTATGTATTGAAAATTATAGCACTTTTGTTATTGACCACGGATACAATAGTTTTTGCTTGAAATTTCTCGAGGAAGTCATCCTACCCATTTTCAAGTATAACTCGACAATGTGCCACTGACGCAGATACAGTTGAAGACTTGGTGTTTCGTTGAACTGGAACGAAATAGGGTAGGGTTAAATGCATTTCGAATCACAAAAGTATGTATCTTTCAAATTAATGAGTCCCTTTGTGGGTTTTTGGTCTGAGAATTTGTTTCATTATCTTGTAAGCTTATTTTTAAGTACATAGAGTCTCCTGGAAAACTGATGGCTTATCGATTAGAAGAGCAAATACACAAATTCTGCATAAACTCTTCCTGTAGGTCTATGTTATACTTGAAGTTGAGTGACTTTTGTTTGTCTACACATTTCATATAAAATTGTGTATCATTTGTACTACAAATGCGTCTCCTAGTTTCTCTAACCCCTTCGTATATATAGATAAATACAAATGGATGGATACATGTTTTGGGGGTTTGCAGACTGACAATCCTTTCGTGTATTTGAGCAATTTTTCTTGTTCTCTTCAAAAGGAAATGATAATTGCGTTTCCCCGGTTTAAAAAGAAACCCATTTTCTATTAGGGAATGGGGCAGGAAGGGCAACAAGGCAAAAGCTAACGTTGGTTCGGAAGTCTAAAAAGTTCATTTTGGAAATGAAAAACCTTTGATCTTGGCACTGCAAAAAGGTTACCAACAACATTTAACGATATAAATTGATATCGCAAATGATAAAAATAGTAGTATTCTACTAGTTATATTGATACGTATAAGTATCATATTATGTACTAAACGAACAAACAACAAAACAAAATACACTTCCTTTTTATCAACTTCATCCTGAACGCAGATAACAAGATTGCCCTTAAGACCTCATGGGTTGAATCACATTTTTAGCCTGTCATCAGTCATTTATTGCATCTCTTCTCTAAAAAAATAATCTTCGATGTTGTTCAAAATTGAGTTGATTTCAAATGAAAAACAACATCACTTATATGACTTAAGGGTTCCACTGTCAGTTATTTTTTTCTTGGTACAACGTGATTATTATTTCAATACCTAACGTATTTTGCTACCTTTTTTGAGACAGTTGAAAAATAGCATCTGAGACAAAATCTCATAATTTGGCATGATACCCGTGCCCATGGAATGGTTGTATATCGCTTACGATGTCTTCTACACTAATATATATACGATTTTTCTTTTTCTCCCCCGCTTCGCAAACAAAATCCCTGTCATTCAATATGTAACATATCACTGTCATGTCTATTTTAACATTCAGTAACCTATCCTTCTGGGCTCTATTTGGGAAGTCTAAAATTTATGATATATTTACTATTTTCCATTTTGCAAATATACTCAGAGCAGATTTTTTATAAGGGAGCACACGGAAAATGTGGATGGTTTCAAGAAACATTTTGTTACGCTTGTCTCTCTCGCCCGTCGGTCTTTCAATACTCAAGAGGAAAAGACTGAATACAAATTACCGCGTCAAAACACATTACCACACTTTTTACTACATGCGACAAGAAAAAAATGAAGTACGGCCTACGTTCTATTTTTTCAAATTTCTTTAGACTCTTCGTGCTAAGCTGTTTACAGAAGCAGTATGTGAACGGTTACGAAAGACGTTTATAGGCCGGTGAATTAACAAAAGAAGACAGATCTAGGTTCATTACATTAGCTTGGTTCCCGTCTGAAATCAGACTTATGTAAAAAAAAACAAGATGCCACATATAAAAAATGGTTGTGGCTGACTGGTTTGAAATATCGTTCCTTCAAATAGAAGCACGCTACGATTCAGAGGTTGTCATTGTGGATAATCATCAAACATGGAACTAAAGCACAGGCGGACATGGATAAAATTTGAAATATGCTTTTGTAAACCTTTTTGGAAATTACTCTATTTTATAACGACGTTCGAAGTCTAGTTTTGGCTTTCTTTTCCTCTATTTTGTCAAAAGTAAAAGGTGAATATTTGAACATACATTAAACTTTATTACGTAAAATATCATGCACATGGACGAATGTACATGTACATTTCCTTACTGGAAGATCTGAGAAATCGAAAATTGTTTTGGAAATTGGAACGAGCGAAACTTGCTATACTTTTCGAGTTCATAGCTCATTACAGTCTCAATAGGGCAATTTAAATATTCTTGGAAGGTAGAAAAGGTGTAGAGTGCGGACTTCACATTTCACTTTATTTTGCTCTGTCAGCATTTCTCAAAATCTTGTGTAGCTTGTACATTTTTTATGAAAGTCAAATTAATTAACGGGGGTTGGAAATCGAAAGTTGCACAGTATTGTGCTTATCATTATCGTCATAATGAACATGCATGTTTCCAACTTTCCTCCAACTATGGAAAGCCATTTTCGTTCAATTATTTTGCTAGTAAAGTTCATTAATTTGGTGTTTTGCAAGCAATACTTAACTGTAGGAGAATATTAACTCAAGACTTTCTAAAAAACACTTGTGTTTCACGAAGTGAAGTTAAATAAGGAATACCCAGAGAAAGTTAGTTAGGCTTCAGTGCGGAAGTGATTATAATGGGGGCAAGTATGGAACTTGAAGCTTGTTTCGACACTTTTGGTTGTTTCAAAGAACCTTGCTACAAATTGTTTCCTTGTATTCATTATTTCTTTCGATTTTTGAAATTTTCTGGAAAATTTCATTGTTTACTGGTTCAGCAGCCGGAAATAAATGATAACGATTTCCTCAGGCTTGAAACAACAACCAAAATTGGGATTGGGCTAATAATACTTTTTCTACGGGTGTTGTTACGAGTGAGTGGCATAATGGCAAACAAGAAATAAACGAGCGCACCTGCTGCTCCCGTGATATGACACGAATGAATAGTTCAGTTTATCCACTGGACTACTTGTTGACAACTGGATCCACCAAACGAATTATTGATTTTGTTTGGGTTTGCATCCCCTTCCAAAGGGCGAGAAGGAAAGGGTGATGTGATGAAATTAAAGTATCAAACGTTAATGTAAGCATTACATCATTTCAACGAATTCGTGAATACAATTTCATTCGCTATTCGGAATACTCGTATCCTTATCCTGGCTTATGTTGAACAAAGCCATGCATAATGTAAAGATGTGTTTTTAATGTTGCACAATCTACTCGTTTCGAAACTCATATTATGTAGTAGGAGATACATGCATGCTATTTTTCATACTAGACAGCCCTTGAGCTTGAGACCTTTTTAACAATTCATACACACTATGATGTTATGGATGAATGCAGGCTCGACAACAATTTCTTGGAATTTGTGACTGCACAGAGGTAGTAAAGGAAGAAATGTGTAAATTTTGAATGAGCGAAACCGAAACCTGATTTTCTGATGTTCTCAGATTGATAAGGAAGAGTCAAGAGGAATGCTTTAAAAGTGTGTCCAACTTGTGTAGTACGTCATGTACCACATAAATAAATTGTTAACTTCATAGTTGACCAACCGATATACTTGGTGTTTGTTTCAGAATGTTTTTTGAATCAGTTGCAGTGTCCACAAGACAACTTTGAGAAGGCTTTTGCAAATGGAGTTACGTTAATCGCGTTAGAACCGTGATCATGATTGACTTGGACTGTATGCTAATAAGATATAAGACTAAACAAATCTAGGGACAATTGCTCAAAACTTTACCCTTCATTTCTGGGAATCAATTTCGAATTCTTTTTAGGATTGCGATTTTCTCTTGTTTTATATATCTTTCTTCTAAAGGTCTATACATGCATGCATAACCAATATGATTTTATCTTTCATTTTAACATCAAAATTGCTGGGAATCGGATTGTTTACCATTGTATTCTCATTTCTTCATTTGTTTTGTTTAGGCAAACTGAAATGGCTAAGGCTAAGGTTTCGTAAATGTGTTTATAAGATGCGAACAAACATTTTTCAGGGAATATTTACATGCGTCATTGGTGAAAGGTTCGCAGTACTATTTGATCAGTTTTCTGCTTATATGTCTATTGAAGAGAAGAAAACGATTTTGTAATAAAAGATGTTACTCAATACGACACAGCATTGCTGGGTTGAAACTCCAGACGCCCAGTTTTTGGAACAGGGCTATGAATATTCTACATAACATGCATAATGGAGAACGTACATTGAGTTGTATGTAAATTTACTTCCTCTTCAATAATCTTGTACTGATTGTGAGAATGGAACCAAATCAAATATTGTAGTTTGAGCTGACGCACGTAAACTGAAACGCTACAATTTGTGACCATTATATAAAAGGCTTCCATTTATATATGGATTCAGAGGAGCAAATCGTTTGGTTAAAATTCTTGGAATAACAAACGGTACCATTGGCTAGCTATTTTCATAAATCTCAAGAATACAATTCATAAATGTGTAAGTTGCCCAAAGGTATTTATTCAAAGCTTAACTAGGAATAACTACCTGCTAGAAATGAGTAACCCCGAAATACTCAAAACTGTAGCGAATTATATAGTTTCACAGTTTCAGGTTGTCGCATTAGAGTAACTTTTGATTTCCCCTGTCTGTCCATTTTGTCTTTTATAAGTTGGACAGATGAAAGTAAGTAACTTAATTTAAATATGAGGCTATCCTCAAAATTATACGAATAAGAAGCACATGGTTAAATGTTGATGTAGGCTTAAGATAAAAAGGACCTCAAACATGATTCTATTGACCTTTTAGGGACTGTGGTACGTTTTATCATGATCAAAGAACGACATCTTGTTTCATAATTTATGCCATCTTCATTCCTTTTAGGACAAAGGACATTCCTTGCTTTCTCTGAAGTCATGTAAACCTAAGTCTATGTAAGGTTTCTATCCTTCTACTTTGCTTAGGCCACTTACTCCTCAGGCGGAGAAATTTTAAAGACACTGAATAATTCAGCACGTCACAATACTTGACTCCAGCAGTACATATACTCATGGTTGTGCAAATCAAGGCAAAGTCAAAAGAAAGTACTCTATCGCTTTTGCTACTAACAAAAACGTCTTGGTTTTGGCTATGTGTAAGGTTGTTAGCTTTCTCATAACGTTTCTTAGATGCATATTATAGAAACAGAAAATTAAATCGGCCACACAGCGCTGCGTTGGGTTCTTTACAAAAAGAGAAAGTTTTTGGTTAGACAATTCTATTGAAGTAATTAGTTTTTCAGGGAAATAATACACATACAGGAATGTTTTGTAAATCTAGCTTAGTTTAATTCAAATTGTTTTGAATAAGACTTTTCTATAGCAAAAAATGTATAAGGTTGGAATCATTGAATGTAATATACGAAGAATCCTGGCCATTTATGTTACGTTACGTTATGTATATACGTTATGATCTGTTTTAAATAGGAAGTAACTTGCAATTCTTTCACATTTAAATTTGTGACTCAATAGGGTGCCACAATATGTAGAACACATGCAGCGAATATATATTACATTGCAGCGAATTTCTTTAAATGTGCATCAAACAAAATTATTCATGCTTCGTGACAATCCAAAGGACAGTACTAAACGGGTCAAAGAAACGAACATCCAATTTAAAATGAAACCACGCGGTCACACATTCTTCTCTCCAAACCCTGTGTGCATGCTTCTCATTTTTTACTAGAATGTTTTTTTCTGCTAGAATTCTAGGAATTCAATCACAATTCTTCAAGGGCCCTTCCAGGGCAAAGCAGTAATGTTTCTGGGAACTGATATTGGTATTCATTGAATCGACCATGAAGAAGAAGCTCTATTTTCAACTCGAACCTTGGCAATTACAAAGCGTTAATACAGATACACACCATGCCACCCACTCGGTAGGGGATGCCTTGATTTTTTAGTTGAATATTGCCTTTTTTATTAGAAAAAAGGGGTATACATAAATACATATGAAGCTTCATCCTTGAACATGACCAATGTTGTTACGATATTTCTTACAAAAATGTTAAGGTTGAAAGAGTATTCATATTTTTAAAAAAAGAGTTTCATCAGTTCCGTGCACATCCGCTCCAAATGTCTACATATATGATCATTAAATCTCGAGATTATTTTTTGTGAGAAAATCATGATGAAAGGGACGCAAGGAAGATGAAACAGCAAATATTTTCACGTGCATTGCATTCCAGTCCAGTAAAGTGAGGTTCCCAGTTGTAATTCACACTCTCTAAGATTTGAAGATATTGCTGGATTTTGGAAGCAAGGAGCACACTAGTGAGGCAGTATGTATATGTTACTGTAAAATGTTCAGGGGAATGATGTACGGTTATTTGGTCGGTTGGTTGAATTGTGCAAATATATTCATGATGATATGCGTATACATTTTTATACGTGTCATGCATGACATGTTGCGTGACTCGGAGTGGAAATGTGCATTTATGCGGAATTGTAATAAAGTTTACTATTAGTTAGAAATATAGCAGACAAATAGAGAGATGAGGTGAAAAATATGTATGTATCTATACACAAACCAGTACAAGTGATTCTTCCTTCTGGTTATAAGAATCATGTATCCTTCCTGGACTTTCTCCTTCCTTCAGCAAAAAAATTCTTCATATTTTCTTGTTTACTCAACACTTTTCCTTCCTCTCTCGTCAAGTTATGAGCAAAAAAATTCTCCCTTGCACACCATCATTGCCTGAATTGCACAACTTCCACCTCCAAGTCATCAGGGCATCCTCATCAAAGTCTGTGTTTCCTCAGCCATGATTTACACAACGTACTAACACGTATCATATAAAAAGTCTACCGTGGACCATGCAAAATATAGTTGGTTACTTGTCTCGTGAACGTGGAGAGTGTTGATCACGAACCGAGAGTAAAAAAGGGAAAGCAAATTATTTTTGTCTCAGGAAAGACTAGCAATAATACGCCATGCTGATGAAATTAATTTGGTTGGCGAGGGCAAGTAAAAGCTCATAACTCATTTGGGTCTTTCACACTCACAATCAGTGTTTACAATACACAGGTAGTAGTAAATTGTTCGGAGTCCTGCTTGTTTATTGTTTCCTTGTTCCATTCCGCTTGTAAACAACCCAGCTTTTACATTTCATTCTGATTTTCAACTGTAGTAATAACATATTTTTTTCCATGTTGTTTAGGTTTTTTGCAGAAACCACAGGCTGTTAAACAATCAAGCCCATTCTTTTGTGACTGACCAAGCCCTAGCATGATCATGCCAATGGAGTCTGACGCCAACGAAACCACATTGTATACCTTACTCGAAAATTCCACCCTGATCTCACCCAATTGCTCAGCTCTGTTGAAAAATCTGAGTAGCACCGTCACAGCGGCTGGATTCGCTGAAGCTGCGGGCTGCAGCCTCGGCTTCGGCAGATTGTAATGGAACGTTTCATTCCCTTATTCATGGAAATGAGCATGGACTACCTGGATACCCGGAAGGCCCATCTAACCCATGGTGGGCTCACATGATCGTTCAAATTTTGTATGGAATCGTTTGTCTCATTGGACTATGCGGCAACACCTTGGTTATCTACGTGGTCGTCCGATTCTCCAAAATGCAGACTGTTACAAATCTTTACATTGTCAACTTGGCCATCGCGGATGAGTGCTTCCTCGTTGGGATACCGTTTCTGATGACTACCGCAAGTTTGGGCTATTGGCCATTCGGAAATATTGTCTGCAAGGCGTATTTCACTTCGACGAGTATCAACCAAATCACGTCCTCGATGTTTTTGCTCATAATGTCGGCGGACAGGTATGTGAACACTAATTTTTTTGATGTTTTCATTCACACGCCTCAGTCTACTTTGTCACTTTATGCCCTCATAACTAGGAACTACGCAATTTTCAATGAGAGACCTTGCGAAATGTCTAGAACATTATTTGCGACTGCTGCGTATGAAATGTTATTCGCCCACGCACAAACTAAAAAACCTTCAATGAATGTTACTTTTCCCCAGCTTGTACTAAAATCTAATACAAGTGGGTGGATGGATAGAGGTGCGGTTGGGGCAATGTTGGAGCCTAACCATGTTTATTTTCCTATGCTGACTGAATTGGTTAACGTTTGAATTACACTAGCTCAATCTTTCTTCCATTCATTTGTTCATAAGCCACCATGATTGTGCAAAGTTTTCCTGTTTGTAATTTTGTCTGCGGAAAGTCAGGTTTTGAAGAGAAACCTATTTGTATTACAAGATCTTTTATTAATGAGAAAGTTTGCATAATTCTCATTCATTTCAATATTATTACTAAAATTTTCAAGGAGAAAGTTCAGTTGCCCATTAATATCAGATTGTATCTTATTGCATGAGTGTATTTAAAGTTACTTCATTTTCAAATATTTAGTGAGTTGCAAAAGAAAGTATAGAACATGAATGTATTCGTTTGTGTGTGTAGATATTTGGCAGTTTGTCATCCTATCAGTGCACCAAAATGGCGAACCCCATTTATAGCGAAACTGGTCGCACTGACGGCATGGACTTTGAGCGCCCTCATCATGGTACCAATCTTTATGTATGCGAATACGCTGGAAGTGGATGAAGCGGTAAGCATTTACTTTTCAGTCTCTAGAAAACATCAGAGAGCATATTTTATTGTCATTTTTTGTATTCTCTTAACGGAAAAGTAATAAGTAGTAGCAGCTTCATAAAAAAGCATTTTACGTCTCAAGACGCAAGTGAGTAACGTGCTTAATATCTCAAAGACATGTTTAATTTTTCAACCATGCTTTTACCAAAGGAACATTATACGCATGGTTGAGTGGGGCAAGTCGCAAGTCAAACATACAGAGCCCATTCAGCTTCAACTTGGAGAGTGCCCAGTGCACTGGATCGTCGTCATACTTTTCAACTTTATTCTGCAACATCTTTTCATAACTTTGTTTTCTTTCACGAACGAAAAGAATGTGTCAGTTTTTTCATATAAATTCTAAATTAAATGACAGAACTGGAAAGTAGAGCCAAAAAATTATGCTGGCATATTCCAGCTCGAGATGCACAACGGAATGCACAGCAGTTTTTAATATCATTTTCAGCTTATTCGCCCATAAAACGTCTGGTGAAAATATTAAACTTGACAGTAAACCGGTCTTTAAAACATTTGCAGATGAAAAATAAATCGTAAAAAATGGCTAGTCTGTTGCCACTCTTTAAATCCTTTTTTCTTCAATATCTATATAAGGACTTCACAAGAGGGTGAAAGGTTTTGGATTTTACATTTTAGTCAACGTCATATAGTAGCTTGTATTATATATTATATTTTTTTAATTTACAATGAGAAATGTTCCTTGAGGAATGACCACGCAATATATATTGCATATTTCCATTGAGTTTATAAAAGTAAATTTTTTATCCATTTTGTAACAGATAAATTGCAACATATTTTGGCCCGACACTGGTGGCTGGACTGGAGAAACAGTATTCATTGTATACTCGCTGATAATCAGTTTTGCTGTCCCTCTGTCACTGATCATGATATTTTACGTGCTCGTCATCCGAAAATTGAGGACGGTGGGTCCAAAGCGAAAGCCACCTCAACCCTCCACCCCGGCAACAACTTCTAATGGAAACAAAGCGGACAACAATGGTAGATCTCCAAATCCTGGGGGTGGAGTGGCAACAACGGCAAACAGTAATCATGTGGTTATCACACCGCAACAAGCAAACAGGGCGAGGGACCGAAAGAAGTCTCATCGAAAAGTAACCAAACTCGTTCTCACCGTCATCACCGTTTACTTCCTGTGTTGGGCTCCTTATTGGACAATGCAGGTATGAAAGAATTCCATGTTGAATTGACTGTCAAATTCAAAATTGTATAAAGTTAAATGTTTGCCAAGAAAAGTTCTTGTGGAGCTAACATTGATTCATAAGTGTTCACTTTTCAATGCATCTCTCTCTCTAGTTGGCTCTGATATTTACACCCCAAGACCAGGCACGTCATTCCGGAGTGATGCTCTTTTTATTCCTGTTTTGTGGATGTTTGAGCTACTCAAACTCGGCCATGAATCCCATTCTTTACGCTTTCCTCTCGGAGAATTTCAAAAAGAGCTTCCTCAAGGCATGCACTTGTGCCAGAGGCCAGGTATGTCAAATAACAAACAACATTACAAACATATTATGTTCCATATTTTACTGCATTTAAAAAAACGTTTTTCCGTCTTCTTTTCGCTTGTCTTGATTATTTGTATAACACAAATATTGTCAGATACTTCTTTTCGCAATAATTCAATTGTTGTACTTGTATTTATTTGTTGTCAGTGTTTTCCTTTAAAGTTATTTTCGATTTTAAGTTCACCTACACGTTAAGATCCTGTTTTCAAACTTTTCAGTGGTTCAATGTAAGCAAACAGTATTCAGTCATTGTGCAAACATGAGTATGTCAGTCAAGTCATGTCACCACACCTAGAAAGTATGGAGAAAGCGGTTGAGATTAGTAAGTCCGTATTTGGCAGTCTCACAATGCCCCTTGATATCAATGTATCTCACCTACTGAAGTCAGACATTTATTAATGTTCGGTGTCAGTGTCAGTCTACCATCAATATATTATTATTATAGGGTAATATAGTTCCTTGATTGGAAGAATAGACGTAAGTTTGATGTAATAGCGTAGTACTGTTAAAACTATATTTACCATTTAATGTAGCAACCCGTGTGAAATAAATGTTTGTCGGTTATGCTTTCACTTTAGTATATGTACGCTTAGGTTTGCTAGTAATAATAATTATTATAATGTGTACTGTCATACGTTTAATGCCTTTCTTAATTGTGAGTTGTAATTTGTAAAATTTGTTAGCAGAATTACATGATTTTATTTCCTGACTTTAGTTTCCTTTCTTTTTGTGAATATCCTCATTTTTAGGTTCATGGGAAAATGTGGTATGTAAAATAGTTGCTTTCCAGCCTCAGCTTTGGAATGAATTTTAAGGGGAATGCATGAGACTCGGAGGTTTTTATTATTATTTACATGAGTTGGATGAAGAAATTTTTTTGTGTTAATAATTTAAATTTTAGTCCCCCAGCCCAGTTTTATATTTTGGTTAGTGGACGATATAATTTTGAATGTAGCATATAGTTGGCTGATCTAGTTTTTCCCTTTTTGTATTTTCTCTATATATATCCACTATCTCTCAACTTTCCCCTCGTGTGACTACCAACCATCAACTGCAACATGATCAGAGCTGGTCAAGAGCTGTATTGAGATTTGTAACCAGATGGATTGTTCGTGGCTCCGGATCTACTGCTGACTTTCGGGAATCCACAAACGAATTTGATATGACCATGACAGATTTAACAAGAATCGGAGAGTCCCGCGGAGTGGAACAAGAAACGGATGATGACGATGATTATGATGTTGACGAAGATTATGAAGATGATGCTGGAGGAGATGATGATGATGATGATAATAATGAGGTTCTCTCTCTCTCTTCATCATGACGATAATAATTTTTGACGTCGTTAGTAGCATTAGTACTTGTTACTTGTGTGTCGTGTTCGTTTTGTGATTACGTTCATTCGTTAATTTAACTGTGATGGGTAAATTGCTTTCTCCAAATTTAGTTTTCCTTATCCTTCATTGAAATACTTACACAAGCGTTTTACAATTCACCGTGAATCTTACTAGGTAAATTTTACTTATTACGCCAAGGCGGAACTCTCATTTATTCTATTAAGAATACCCAGAGTGGAACTAAAATTGTTAAGTAAGGAAATAATCAAGGGTTCATGCCAGTCTCCGCTTAATTCCTTTCCTGGCACATGGTCCACATTACAAGAACTCAAAAATTAAACGGAAATAATTATATGGTTAATGTTATCATAGAATACGTATCATGATGAATGTTGTACGCCTTTTTTGAAGCAGCATACATACAGATATACTTGATAAAGATATGTAGAGCAATTGTAGATAGATGCAAAAAAGCATGCGATTATTTCTGCTAACATTTTCAATTGTAACGTACTGCCTCTCCAGACATGATTTTCGGTCAAATATATTTCTTATCAGTTTGCCATGAACGCAATTTTTGTACATTGGTTCCACGTCTCATCGAACCCAAGCAGACAGACACATTTTTTTTTGGATGAGCTTATAATTGTAATTCTGTAAATTGGTTCAATGAAGCCGTTGGGGAAAGCCTCAACGTGACTCTAACTACGAAACGTTTTTTTACAATTACCGATGGTTGAGAATACTGAACATTTATTTAGATCGAGATGAGATGACTGTAAATTTTTTCTGGAGTGTGCACGTCGGCATCAAAGACATTTGAGAGAAGAATTTCTGCTGAAGTAACATCTCTGAAACACTTTGAGCAAACTTTTTTTGTTCTCTAATGGTATGCAGTAAATGAAATTCGCGTAGGTGTTGAATACTATTGCAAATTACGTGACTGTGTTGAGAACTACGAGAAAATTAATTGACTCAACAGTACATGAAAAGTGTGACAAAACAAAATGTGCCTTTAATGTTGCAAAAACTTAATTCATTCATTGTTAACTATACTTCCATAATAATTAATGATGGTATTACGCAAAACTTGACTCCTGCTTCATCGACTCTAAGTTATGTTGTTCGTCTGTTATTCTGATTTGAACAAACAAAACAATTCGAGATATTTATAGGTTTTTTTATAAACTAGAAGGAGAGGTGAAGGCTTTTTATAAATAAACGAGTAAATTACGAAGTACATTATTATATTATTGGATAGGTGTGGGTATAAGGTTACCCTCATTTTAATTTATGTACTGTTTTTTGCAAATACTTATATAACTACGTATTTAATTGGAAGATGTTCACAAATATAATCAAATATGCCTCACTGTTTAATTTAGCCAAATTTACGTCATGAAAAATAGTAGCTTTTTCTGCTTCGCTTCGAAAACAAATTTGTTTTTGGTTTACTTTCATTTGCATTCGTAACTGTATTTTTGCTTCTGTTAGAGTAATGATGCCGATAAATGTTTGTGATACAATTTTAATGATGACTTTGTTTTTGGGTAATGTGTGTAGGATGTGAACGCAGCCCTTCATGTGGAAAACTCTGTATTCCCACGCGGGAGAAAGTCGGAGAAAGCACGAAAGGGTATGGCCGTCTCTGCGACTTCAGGGTCAGGACCAACTGGTGGGGGTACTAATGGAGGGATAACAGGCACGGCAACATCTGGAACTACCCCTACAACCAAACATCTCCTTCAAGTTCCACCCCCTCAAGGTTTACCATCACCGGTGAGTGACATTGATGATTCTGGAGAAGAGTCGGATGATGAGGGAGCAGCTATTCTTAGAAATAACAAACGTTTCAACACAAAGATGACTCGGTTGAACACAACTGAACAGAATGCTCAGAGTACCTCCAGCTTTCTCAACTCACCGCCTACGAGTGGTGGAAGTAATGAGAATGGGAATGCGAACGAGACGTTTGTTAAGGATGGTGTTCATGTCACATCCCTGTAAGCTTGGGTAATGAAACTACGGCATGTCATATGATGCGTGATAGTCAATTCGAAAAAAATATCATAACGAAGGGTCTCATATTTTTCTCTGGGGAAATTCTACAGCCATTAAATTTCATGATTGATCACGCATGGCATTGGCGTGACATGGCATATTGCCCAATGATGATAACCAAAATTCATCAAACTTGAAAATATATCATGTACATAAAAAATATTATTTAAGTATAACGTATAATATACTGACTATTACGTGAATAGCTAAAAACAACTTTATCATTCCACGCTCCGATAGATTACGTGCGTAAAACCCTAACGTAGTTAGTCCACTCGCCAGCAAATGTAAATGTAATTTGAACGTTCTGGTACTGCGACGCGACATTGTATACGCATGTACATAACTTTGTTTGCAGGAAGAGCATCGCAAAAGTACAGAATAAATGTTTTAATTACGACAGGTAAATGTTTTGTTAGTGTTTTAGCCATATCATAAGCTTCATTCTTAAGTGTTTTAAAAAGTATTCCATATAGATGAAGCATGTAAGAGGTTTTCTTGACAGTCAACAGAATCACTTTTTACCATAGGTTTCCTTCATTTAAATCAAATTATATTATATTAAATTGTGTGTATACGATTCACTAGTAATCTAAAAAAAAGCATAATATGTACGTATAATTATAAAAAGATGTACGAAGACTTCAGCATACATACCTACGTGAGATTGTATTCTAAGAGATCACTTAATGCGTAGTTTATCAACTGTCCACAGGTCCACAGCCATACACACTTTCGAGCTCATATATGAAGCCGAGCCACCAAAGAAAAAAGTTGAGAAATATCAAATTTTCTACCCACCAACTCACATACGAATAAAAGTTATTTGTCCGTTTTTTAAAGCCAATTTCCCGTCGACAAATCCCTATCTACGTACGCATACTAGTATAGCATAATATATTCCTTTTATATGTTGAATGAGATCATTAATGAGATTTGCACCTGTTTTCCTTATTCTTATAAGTCCTTCATGCCCATTCATGCCTATTGAAGGAGAAAAACTTGTTGTTTACTCAGACATTTTTCGCATCACCTCTCATCAAGCTCAGTCCTTTCAAAGTTGAAAGGGTCTTACACTTCCGCTGAGAAAACAACTCGTTACCTAGCTCTTTGTTTACGACTTTCTCTTCATGGAATTTCACCAAACCACTCATGCATCCTCGAAAGGATTGATTGAAACCATTGTGGAAGAAACCGATACTCATTGTTATTTTGATATTTCACTTGTTTTAGTATTTCTATACGGTATAAAATACCTGTAAATATAATGTATATACACTTATAAAATAAACATTTTATCCAATTGACGTCTATTATGTGTATGCTGAGGGTTACAAAACCAGAGTGAGCATTACATTCTCCTAACCAAACCCCAACTGTATATTTTCCTTACATATATTCAACCTGCCAAACATTTTGTTTGTGGTAGGTTTATAGGTTATCATTATTGTTGAAATATGAAAAATATTTTTATTTTTGTTACATGATCATCATGAGACTTGTGTGTGAGTACGAGAGAATTATTAAATTTAATTTATGGGTCTACGACTATAGTGACTACTAGTACTTAAACGTATACCGATTTAGTAACAGTTTGTTTAGGATACGGGTAAAAAGGGTCACTGATTATTAAATGAAAGTTAAATAGGTACTTAGTAAGAACCTAGAACATGAATAGGACGTGCAATGATGAATGAGTGAAGAATGATGTGATATGTGATGTTTGCACCGCACAACTAAATCTGTAGATAAATGTTACCGGGGCTAATTGATACACTACATTGCAACTTTGTAAACTACTCGTTCGTTATAGTTTATATCTTTCACATACTTAGGAATTTGAATGACTAAAACTAGGATTAATTAAACTCTGAAAAGATTGGGAGTTAGATGAATTAAGAGGATAAATTAAATCAATATGTGTCCACGTTTATACAAATAATTAATTCCAGTCAAAGAGACTAAGATCGCATGGTAGAAGAAATGGTACATAACCAACCGTAGAAATTATTTCGGACCTGTCCTTCTTTGACAAAAGTAAACCATGGAATGAAAAGTACAATCAATCCTTTAAAAATTTGTAAGTAATTTAACAAATGGTATGGTATGATAGTGTGATCATAAATCATAACTCATTTGTAGCTATTTACGTAATTGGTAAACTAGTAAAATAGAAATAGAATATACACAAGCCGATTCGGAGGTATTTGGGTGTATCTTAATAATCGGTAAGATAGCTTGTTCTCCTTATAAAAAATATGTGAATGAAAAGAGCAGTTTGATCAAATTTCATTCATGGTAAATCATTTACAATCTTCATTTGTACGCATATTACATTTAGTATACTGTATACATCTTTAAATAACCTAATTGCGTACATTTTTATACACGTTTAACGTAGTTCGGGTAGTTATTATATCAAATTAGAAAGTAGCTGTGACAAATTCTTGTAGATCATTATCAGAATAAAGAAACAGCGGGTTGGCTAATGAATCCATGAATGAGTATTTTAGTTAGACTGATTCTGCTTCGTCTTTAGATTCAGCATAACACCATGAATTAGCAGATATATGATCAGTATTGACAAGTTTAAGCTTCAGAACATGTAAAATAATTTGTAAAAAAATAATACGTAGTTTGAAAAATTAAATCGTAGCACAGAATTAAACATAAGTTGTGAGTAGTTTGACAAGTTACCAGCGGTTGGACTTTTACTAGTCGGATCTTTACAAAGAAAGTTATCAAATGGAGTCATCATTTCAATCAATGGGTATTTCACATTGTACAAGTTTCTACCATTATAAACTAATCACAATCGCCCCATGTATCTCAATATTCTATATAGCGAATCCTTTACAATTCCATTCTGTATCAAAATAGATTTAGTTCAACTAATGTAAGCATTGTAAATTTTTAGTGCTACAGTCATCAATAAGTAACCATTACATTGAAAATTTATCATTAGCACGTAGTATCTAAAATAGATTAGAAGTGTAAAAATAAAATTACACTCACTGATTTTGAGATATAATTGTCATCATTTAGAATTTACTTGTATCTTCTCAAATTGATGTGTCTGTCTGTACCTGGTTAGAAAACTATTATCATAAAGCAATGAAATAAAAGAATGCGTGTATCTTTTATAAGTAAAAATATCACAAAAACTACTACTGTTCTAATCAATTTTCATAAAAAATGCATACATTTCATTCATCCTCACTGACATAAAATCAAACATCTTAATTTTCTCATTTAATCAAACCAATTATTACTAAACGTACTATAAACTATATTATGTACTTCCTAACTGCACACTATACGGTTTCAATTTGTCAAGGTCCCGTTGAAAATACTGTCGCTGCAAATCGGTTTTCAGAGATCCATACTGTTCCTGCAGTATTTTTCTTTGGTACTTTACTAAAAACTTATTACAATGGTTTATTGTCGCCCCTGTATATATTGTCCTAAATGTTACACTCTTCCCATCCACTTGCCTAATGAAAGGAATTGCAGAGGAAACGAGGGAGCAAGCTGACCTCCTCATTCTTATAAACAGTATTTGGGTGCTGTTGTTGATGTATTTGACTGCAACCAGAGAAGAAAACAAAATTAAAATTGATGTCAATGACATTATAATCGATAGCAAAAACGTTGAGCATACCTAGAAGTCCTGCTTTTGATACGGCAACTCCATGCACTCCATGCAAGCGTCTTATCGAATTGGTCAGTGCTTCCAACACTGAACTTGAACGGATAGCTGCATTATCGGCTTCTGAATCTCTTCCATCCGTCACTGAATATTCAGTCACTAAATACCTACGATTCCAGAAACACAAGCCAACCAAATGAAAGAAACAAAATTGAATATTAATAGAGAACAAAAAAACAATAACCAAATAGATGAACTTACCTGTGCCTTAACCGGACCATTTTCTCAAGACATACGATAATGTATATATATGTGACAGTAGACAAAGCAGTACTTTGATTAAAAACAACAACAAAAGACTTGTGGAAACGACTTTCTGCAATCCGATGCTCCTAAAGCTAAGCCGAAACAAAAATATTATGTACATGACACATGAGGACTTTTTCCGTCTAACTACACATACGCGCTGCAAAACATGCTTTCTATGGATATGCATAAGAGCACTTCGTTCCATTCATTGTTGTTTTTCCAGTATGTTGCATGCATTTAAAAAATTGTGAAATGTATACGACTCGATATTATGAACAATTGAAAGATTTTATTGGGTTCAAGTGTCACGTAATAACATTTTACAGTTGATAGAAGACTATACATTCAAGACAACTTAACAGTAACGACTATACATCATAAACAAGAACTTTAGATTCATACATAAAATAATTATAGTACCATTGCATTTATATCTTTAGTGTGACTCTAAAACGCATTTCGACAGACCTTTCATAAAGAAAGATTTTAACACTTTTCTTCAGAGATCAACTTCTTTTAACAACTCCGTCTTGTTCTCATACTCCTTAACTTGCAATTTGAGCCGGACGGTACATTTTGATACCGCCTGCAAGCAAGCAAGGTATTAGCCACATTATATTGAGATTAAAGTTTAAAACAAGTCATTAAAGTCAAAAATAGACAAACAGGACGAATGTATAGGCAAGACAAACACAGAACACGTAAATTATTTATTGCGTCTTACAAACTACTATTTGGTTGAGGACTGTGAATCTCCTCCGGACTTGGAATATACGGCCCAGCCATGGCACCTTCCTCGTCAGTTTCTTCGCTATCACTTGTATCAGTTATTTCCAATAACCTTCTAGTGGACAGCCTTCCTATTGCTTCATCTAAATGAGATACTGATATGCATTCATCACTAACTAAACTCTCCAAAATTTCCGTTTCGCCCTGCAAAAATAGAAAGTCATTGTTTAAGACTTGTGATGAAGGTGTTGAATCCTAAAATCTTACAATCTTTAATTATAAAGTAACTTACTTCCAGTGGAATTTCCTCTTCCTCATCATCCGTATCAGCAAGTGTAGTCAAATCTTCTTCTGACCTTCGTAATTGTTTATGCTTTGATAACACAAGCGGTGCATGTATGGCACAACCACTTTTCTCCAAAACTTTAAAGACTGGTGTTTTACAAACATCTTGAACTGCATCGGGACCAATCCGTCGGTTACAATGGGTCCACTGTACTTGTTTTGTATCCTGCAATTAAACAAACAGTTGATTGTAATGTTTATTTACGGGTATTCATTAGATTTTTTTTTGCTACAGTTATGAAAATGTACGATGTACTAAGTATTATGGTTTCTGGTTTCACTTACGCTTAAAATGTGCTTAAAACAGTAATGTGAGCGATATACGGGTGGGTTAGGGCAGGCTCTGATAGCATATCCCTCGTTGTACGCACATTTTGATGGCTTAACTCCAGTTAATCTTGAAGATTCTCTTCTATCTCTCGGTTCTCCGCTGTCTGAATCCACGTCAGTTTCCGAGTCGTAAAGGTCAAATGCGTCGTGCGGTTTCTGACCACTAGCTTTGGCCATTTTCTCCAACTCCTAAAATTAGAATACAACATGATGATAAAAATGACTGTAATGTATACATTAAGTCAGTTAATCAAGGTCTATTATCCTGTTCCTTATTACCTGGACTTTCTTTAACATTTTTAATCGTAGCAAACCACGCTGCCCATCTCTCCGATACGCCGACTGGAGAATAGCTTTGGCTGCTTCATACTGTTTAATTTGATGATCAATGTACTCTTTCGGAAGTTCAGTGTTTACTTTGTCAATGAGGTAAGGATTAGTTGTAAAACGGGGCCCAAAATGCTTTAACTTTTCCAATCCGTCTTTTAAGAAACGGAATTTGTGCTGACGCGTCAACCACTCTAATTCCTTCTCGCGTGTGTAAAGAGCCTTCAGTTTCCTCAACTTATTAATGTGAATTTGTATGACTTCCTCAGTTGTGTAATATCCAGCGTTCCTGTTATAAAATTTATGTACATTGAACAAACATTACCACTGGTTGTACTAAATTCGATAAAACAATTCATACATAGTTTTGTGTCTTACTTTAAAGTATCATAATCCGGTTTTTCAGGATTAACGTTTCTTTCTCCTTCAGAATCACATTCTTCAAGTTGACCGCCCGTGTACTTCCCAAGGGGAAGTTCTTGCAAGATGTCAGGATCTTCAGCAATTTGCAGAATCACAGGGCTGGAAGTGTCAACTTTTTCACTGTCAGTTTTTACTAAACCTTAAAAGTCAGAAATATGTCCATTACATTCTTATTTCCAGTTAGTGTTTTATTAAAAATATGAACAAGAATAACTAATGTTTATTATAAATGTTTGCAATTTGAAAATACTAATTTGTAACCTTCAGCAAGAATTTTGCTCATTTTGGCAATTATATTTTTCGCTGCATCAGGCTGTGGATTTGGCATTCGTTTATCATATTCTGACTTGGCGACATTACAGGCGTGTTCTTCACAAAATCTGAATTTGTATGTACACATGATTAGCAAAATAGTTCACCTTTAAATGTGCTGTAAATAACATAAACTTGTATTTGTAGAGCAACTTACGTTACAGAGGGATCATAGCTGGGATATATGGCTCCACACTGGCGTCCGTCTTTCATAAAACGACAATGACTATATCCAGCCGTAGGACCTTGATCCAAATGCTTTTCACAATACTGAGAACCAGGTGTGTTAATGTTCGGGCAATGATGGCCCTGAAAAGCACAATTTGAATTATCGAAAGGAGGATGAATTCTCGCATGTCGCCTTCTTGAATAACGTCTTCTTCCTGTAGGTCCAGTAGCAGCGTACGAGGGCGAAGGTGAAAAGTAAATCTCCTTTCTTAGATGGTAAAATCCCTGCGATCCTGATGGACTGTTAGGGGCCATTTCGAAACTGCCAGCTGATGCAGGTTCTGACTCAACGCGTCGTCTACCAAATGGAAAACTGCTGGAAGTATCAGATGAAGATCCAGCAACAGGATCTGATATTCCTGCTTGAGAAACGAAGGATGAAGCGGCTGGCATTGAACCTCCATGCAGGTAGAACTCTTTTTCTGCTTCCTGCAATCAAATAAGATAATAACGCTTTTCACAATTTACATCATACATAATTATAATTATACAAAAAAAATTAAAGTAAATACCTCCAAAGTCCACAATAAATCATCTACAACAGCAGTAGGCCATGTAGTTTCACTTTCCACATCTTTCTTGATTGGAGAAAAGCTCATTCTCTGCTTATTAATAACAGCCCCCATCGAATTCTGTTGAAGACTTTCACGACGAATTCGATGAGATCCACTTTGATTTGACTTATTAAAACTCGTTCTGGAAAACTTTAAGCGATTACGATGAGATTTGTTTTTGAGTTTGTAAGTATTAGCAGCCCTGATAAATATAGGATCGCTAGAGGCCTTCATTAAGTCGAAATGGTCCATCTTCCTTTTTCTAGGACTTACGATCTCAATGACCTTTTTCTTCCTAACTGGTTCTTTAAACTCACTCATTCCACTACCACTTAAAAGCGTCGCAGGACTACTTCTTCGAGAGCCTCCACTTGAATGGCTCACAGAATTTGTCCTTTTTACCGGAGCTTTGTAAGGTCGGCTAACTGATGGTGTTGGTGTTGGAGTCTTTCGAGTACTAGCTTGCGTGGCAACGACCGGCGGAGTTTTAGTCACGATAGGTGGGGGAGCTACAGAATCATTTTGAGTCAATGAAACAAAACTTTCCTTTAACACAGGAGGAGGGACCGATGGTGTGGGAGTGCTGCGGCCACTGATACCTGATGAAGTTGACATCACTGGCAATGGAATGGTAATTGAAGGCAAGCTCTGAGTCACAGCAGTTGCCAATCCCATTTCCGTCGGACTTTCACTAAACAATCAAAAAGAAATAATCCAATTTACTATATGTAACATCGCTAAATTTGAACTATGAAGATATTATTTCCTTACCTTCGACACACCAGTTTTTCCTTCCGAGACCTGTGTTTTCTACTTCCACCTCCCCCACTCTCCGGTTTGGGTCTATCCACCATCGTAGTGGTAAGCCTGGGTTTAGGTTCCGTCTCCACCAAAGTAGCTGCAAAATGAACAGATGGGCGACGTGGTTTTATAACCGTTTCCTCCTCCGCTTCTTTTTTAATTTCAACCAGTTCCAGCATCTTGGACACCGTATTTTCCGTCCCGGACGATGACATTGCGACCTCAGCTTCTACACCAGTTTTAACCGTTTTACTATCCACACTCGGCTTCCGCTTGATAGCTCGCAGCTGTGCTTCACTAATTTCAAAAGGATTTAAACGAACAACAGGATCCAGATGAGAACTGACTGATAATGTGGAGGTCGAGTTTCCACCGTTCCCAATCCCGTTACCACTTTCAACAGTAACAGCTGCTTGACTCACACCGTTATTGGCTCCAGTAGTCACTGCTGGAGAACCTGGGTTCGACATAGTTTAATGAAAAGTTAAACAACCGTTTCAATTTGACTAAAACATTGGAAAAAATTTAATACAAAAATGGTGAATGCATTTCTTCAATACCAAAACAAAAAGCTAAACGCACTTTCGGTCCTCGCGCTATACCATAATATTCTTGATGCTTTTTTGGGGTATTGCTGGATGCTTAAAATAAAATGCATACTCAGATTTATGTTATGCAATTCTGTATGCTTTTCCCGTTAACAATTGGGACCGGAAATGGTCAGTCACGTCAGTGCTAATTGTATATTTGTTTTCTTAAACTCGTCTTTATTAATATTGAATCTGATTGATTATCCTTAAAATGGAGTCTGAACACAAATTATAATGTTACATAGATGATAATAATATCAATCAACTTGCTATTTGTATATCCGATTCAGAAATCATTTTGGTCTCTTGCTTGACGGTGTCAAGTTGACACTCAAACGCCACACCACACAATATAAATCTTCAGTCAGTCAACGTAAGTACACCGGACCACACACAAACCAATGCTTACTTACGCTATTTTTAACGATAATTGATGCACCTTGACATGACACTCCAGAAAACACAATTACTCATAATTATATACATAACATGTTAAGTACAAGTAGTCATCTTTTAAGTATGATATGATATTCAATATAAACTTAGATATTATGAATTATTCCTCTGTGACAGGAAAATTAGCACACAACATAATTAGCAGCTTTCCTAGACGCACATGTATTGTTAGTTAAGCTCTAAATAAGTCACAAAACTCTGATCAGAGAAATTCTTAATTTGATTACATATTACTTTGATTAAAAAGATCAATAACTGATAGGTTTAGACAGACAATGAATATCAATAATAATAGTTAACAAAAATTTGCATAATGGACGACGTATGTGATGGTGTACAAGTGTACTGTGATTTTTATGGAATGGAGTAGTACATTGAGAAAACAACATGTATATATATATGCATGTCTTGCTGATTTTTATTTTAACGTTTAACCAATTTGGTTTTGATTGCTGCATAACTCAAGCCTTAGAGAGCTTCATAAGCGCTTGAATCAACGTTAACAGCTTGCACAGATGTATCTCCAGATAAGAACTCTTCCAAATCCATGTGATGATGGGTATTGTCCTTCTTGCTTGACTTTTTATGCTTGGTCTTCGAAGATGACTTTTTATGACGGCTTGATTTCTTGGAAGATTTTTTACCTCCAGAGTCGAGGGAAGACGGCTGCTCTTCCTCAACTGAACTAGCTGAATTATTTTTGGCATTTTCATCAGTTACAAATAAGCTAAAGCCTAGTTTGTTAGCACCAATATCTTTAGATTCATTTTCTGTGGGAACCGGACTCGCTTGATGAAGAATTTCTTCCTCATCATCAGAAGTGTCTTTGGCATTCACAATGCTATCCGGTACAATTATTCTAGTGGAAGTTGTACTTAAAATACCTTCATCAAAATCTTCTTCGATTGAAACCACCAATGGGTTTCCACGTTTTGATGATTCGTCATCACTAGACTCAAACTCAAGCCTTGTAGTAGACGAGCCGGAAGGATTAGCGGCTGCGTCAGCCAAAAAAGCATTGATATGTTCGTCTGTATCAGGTACAAAATCATCAATTCCACTGCGACCCCCATGTCTAGGAGTTGGGACTGATGTAATATTTCCAGCACGACTTTGTTGATTACTATTTCTAACGTCTTTTAAAGCAGTTGATTGGTTTGGAGATGAGGAAGAACTGGATGGTACGTTATTTGGCACTGGTGATGTCCCTGACACCTTTACCCCTTTCGGTAACTGTACAGGAGGACGATTACTTGAAGGATCTGAATTAACTGCAAACTTTGCAGCAGCTACAACTGCAGCTTCTGGTTCTTTAGCTTCCTTCAGAGCCCGTTCACTGGCGAGGGCCTGGGCTTGCGCTAAAGACAGTTTTGGAGGCGCTAAAGAGTCAGCAAGCTGTCTCCTTTTCTGAGAGAGTCCATCAATGAATCTAAACAAATAATATTAACATTTTCAACCATTATTAGCCAGCGTTTGTGATACGTAATGATACACGTAATTAGTATTGCTACTAACAGATCATAGTTGGCTTCGTCACTCTCGACATAAAGATCCAACTCCTGGTAACAAATTTCAGTTTCGGACTGATTCGTTTCCAGTTGTTTTAGTAAAGCGTCTCGTTGTAATTGAAGATACGGTAGGTTAAAAAACTTGTGGATAAACTTTAGTCCAAAGCCATTTCTCATGCTGCTTTCAGCATATCGCACAGCCCCTGAACCACCCCTGATAAAAAACAAAGAGTACAATAAAATTACATCATCTAATATAAATAATGTAAATATAAGTGTCTACTTCTGTTTACTCAAGTCAAGTAATCTTACTTCTTACTTACCTTTCAAGATTCTCTATGAAAAACGTCACGGTGTCTGCTGCAATTGCTCTAAATTATCGAAATAAAGAGTATATTTAATTTGTTAACAAAGTTTTGTTTAAAAAAGTAAGTAAAAAAGTTCATGAAACTGACCTGTGATGTCCCATATCTCGTCTATTTCCAAGAATCAAAATGGGAATATGTTCAGGCACGTTTTCGATTTCACGTTTAACATACTCAAATGTCCTGCAACGCCATATTTTCATACGCAAGTGTAAGTTTCCAAACCCATCAGCAGCGTTTATTCTTCTATTAAAGATTATTAAAGTCGTTAACTCACCAATTTTTTGTGATATCAAAGACGAAAATAACTCCGTTTGTATTCTTGTAAACGTCAATGGTATTAGCATCCAGACCATATTCAGGAACATTGTCCATTCCTGCCTCACTGTTGCTATTTTCAATCTTTAGCTTATCCGAAACCAAACGCTTCTTTTTGTTCGCAACATCTACAACATCCCAGACCTCCACCTTGACAATGTCATCGCTTGTTTTATAATTCCACATTATATTGGCCACTTGAATTTCTTCTGTTGCAGTATATTCCTCAATAAACGGCTGTCCTTGCAATCTCCTAAACATTTGTGTCTTTCCCACATTACGATCTCCTTTTAAAATAATTTTCACTGTAAAAAAGAAAAGAAAGAATGATAACCCAGCCTTCTTCTATTAAAAGAATCTACTGCTACGTCGTTTTCCTTACTGTTATAATGGACTCCTTTGGAAACTAATCTCTTTTGAAGCGACACCGACATCGCCGTAAGACCAGGTGGCGTAGAGCTACTCGTCCCATTTCCACCATTCTGCTGACCTTCAGCTACTCCCCGTCCTGTCATTCGTTTAAAGGCCGAAAACATTTTGAATGTTTACCTTGAGTATACTTCCGTTCTACAAGAATACAAAACAACGCATGAATACAACGATCACCTCATAACGCCCACACAGATTAACACTGTCATTGTTTCTTTTCCAATTGAACTCACCTTCAAATATTCCAATCGGTATTACTACCTCCACTCCACCACCTTCCATTAACTTCAAATAACTAACCTTAGCTTAAAATAATGAGTTAGTCCCAATAACCATTACTTATTATCATCATCATCATTGTCACGAAATACTGACTGGTGTACATTTGACATTTATCTCTTCTTCTGTAGTCTCCCACTTGTCAATAACAATCTTAATCAATCAGACTTTCTGTGTTCATTTTAATATGTCAAAGTCCTTTTCTCCTGTCAAATCTACCAAGTTACACGTAATGAATACTTTAGTTCCCACAGCACGCCTCGTTTTGTCAAATATTTAAACACTTACTAATCCTAACTCAAAACAATCTTAATTGACACAACAATCCCCAAAACCAATATTGTTTTTATTTGCAAAAGGTCGCAGATTGCAGATAGTGCTTCTGGCTTCTGCCATCCTTTCAGCTGACATATGATAGGAATATACAGAAGACATACAAGTTGTTTGTACGCTTCAAAGTTTCAAGTGCATCCGTCTTGCTATGTATTATATTATATAGAGTAACATACGGTCATGAAATGTACGAGAAATGTCTTATAAAAAGATCCTTATAACAGAAATATAACCTTTTCGACTCATCCGATATGCACGTTCTGCTTTTTTGCATGCTATAAGGAGTTTCTGCAATCCTAAACTTTCTACAGGTTCCTTATGAAAAAATATGAAACGGGAATCTTTACGGAATTTTTATGGTATATGGTATGCAATGATGATCATTTATAACCTGAAGCTATAACCATATAACATAATATTTTCATTATAGCTCATTCAATTAATTAAAATGGTAGAGAAGAAGTGTTATCCTTGCAGCAGAGTGGGGAGTAAGGAAATAGGGCGCAATCGTGTGCATCTTATCGATCGAACATTGTATTATATGAAAATGTCAGAATAGGTCAATTTGAGACCGATCCTCGGTGTTAAATGAGATGAATGATTTTATGCAGAAGAATACGTTTGTTTAGTCTTTCAGGTTGTGATTTTTTTTCTCATCTCCATCAACAAATCCAAAGTTGAGAGTTAGGCTGCGACTGTTGATAACCTTGAGATTGCGTATCTTTGCTTGAGATGAAAGCTGACTTACAAGTGATTTAATATTTGTGAGATCATCACTTCAAACATGTCGGTGACAGAATAATTTGCATGGAGAATGTATTTTTATTGGATTTTCTTCTATGTCGGGGAATTGGTAAAGGTGAACGAAAAATGCAATGTTTGGGGCAACGTGAGAATTCCCTTAGGAAATGTATACTTTTAACTTTTCTAGCTTTTAATTAAACAAGATGTTTTACTTATGGGCTAGTGCTAAAATGGAATGGTTATTGGGTTGGGATATCCAGTTTTAATAGTATTTAAACAGGGTTAGGGCAATTGAAAAGTCGTAGGTAGAAGCAATCTCTCATTAGCCCGAAAGCTTGCTAAAATGTGTTAGTAGATGTTTACAGCAACGACATTGAATGTGAATTTGGAATCGTAAACCTTAACCGTTTTAATGCTATCTATTATAATGCTGTCTATTTAACCTTTATTTCGTCATATTTTATATATTGGTTGTTCATGTTCCTGTTCTGGATATGAAACCACAGAGAACATGACATGTATGCAACACATATTTACTTACATTCTGAACCCTGCGTAGTAAGTTGTGTATAAAGATATAACGCTGAGCGAAGATCAGATCAGAGTGGAAAGCTTGAACGTACATTTGAGAAAGACAACAAATATTTTCTGACGACAAGGTAAAGTATAACCTTACTCGCTAAAACCTTCTGAAAAGTGTCTAATTAAATTAAAAGTTAGCTCATGTTAAAAATATATGGTTTCAGTCTGACTGAGGTACAAGTATTTCAGCCGATAGATCGAAGCTTTGTGATCTAATCAAATACACTCAAATCTACAGGTGGCTCAAAAACATAAATTGTAAGGAAATTGTATAATATCTCACATGAACCTTTTTATTTTGTGTAGTCAAAGCACAGAATCAATAATGTCATATAATGCATTAAAAATATTATTTCAGAATTCTAAAGACTCATTCATTATGGAGACTAAACTAGCATCCATCAATGAGCTACTCGACGAACTTTTAGTAAAGCAACTGGACCTCATCCAAGACTACATAACTGTTACAGTAGAATGCGAATCACATCAGAAAGCTGGTTTCCTAAACCTCGCCAAAGCAAGATACATTCAGGGTTCATCATCAGTTTCCAAAAATTGCCTGTATTCCGAAGATTACGAAGAGGAGAAAGAAGCGATTCTTTCAGTAGCACGGGAAGATGTGAAGTATGATTTTGAAAATGAAGAAAGCAAAGATGCAGATGCCGCAATTGCCACACCCATTACGTATCAAATGTCCAAGCTACAAGTAAATCCAGACTCGGCATTGGAGACTCAGCTGAATAAGCAATTTGGATTTCTTTCTTCAGGCACCCTGAAATCTGCCAAGACGGAGTTTCGAAAATGTCTTGAGAAAACAATGGAACGAGTCAGCATTGTGCAACAAAGTTTAGCAATTAAACAGAGGTATAGTGAACTAATGAAAGAGAAACTACAATTGCAAAAAGTGTACCTGAACCGTAACCCAAGTTTAATTTTAAATGATAAAAGTAGTATGGGTGACTTATTTGAGTACTAGAAAGAGTTTGTGAGATTCATAGATGATAAGATGCAGAATATGAGAACTATTTCTTTGGATTTATTTTTCAATAAAATCAATGTATACAGGAACATTAAGGATACATTCCCATTGTGTAGCTAACTAATACTTGTAGGGATTCTTGTCTTGATACTACTTCAACGGAGCTACTAGTCTCTAGTCATAAGTCTAGACGGATATATAGTCAATGTCGGTGTAAAACGTATAAAAACTAAACTGATACTTGTAACAAGAATTTTTTTACTTGAGTCAATAAAATATTTAGTGCTCTTTCAGCAATAGAATATGGTCTTCACTAAAGTGCACTGTCCATTTTTTATATACAACCATTCCAGTTTCGAAATCTGTCACACGAAAACCTTTTGAAAAGTGTCAATTGTAATATGTAGTTTCTTAAAATTTACTTGTGGCCGTTGGGCGGATAGTTTATTATATTTCCAATGAAAATCACATTCGGATTTTCATAAAAATTGCTTTCACTTAACTAGTTATCACAATGTTCCCAAAAGACACAGGTAATTGAGTATAAAAACAGTATTAATTAGGTGTAGTGTGGTGAACCACTTCGAAAAACCCATTCTTCAGCGACTTCTCCGGTACACCTATTTGAGACGTAGTGCTTACATACGTAGTACTAAACTACAATAGGAAGCTTTTCTACAGTCTGGTGGATTGTGTTGCATTATTAATTTCGTCGTCATCTTCATTGGCTTCTTTTACTTCGTTATCATCCTCTTTGCTTCCGTTATCTTCTGTTTCGTCATCTTCTTCCTCTTCTTTGTTTCCGTCGTCCGTTTTCGAACCTCTCTTGAAGTGCTTTTTAGCAAAAGTTTTTATTTTTTGGGGCACTCTTATTTGTACCCTTCTTGATGCAACACCAGATCCTCCAAACAATCCTGCAACAGTTTTGCTGCAATAGACAAAGACAATGGTTACATTGTAGCATCTTTACATTAAAAATAAAGCTTGATTAAAAACTTGAACACAAAAAGTCTATATTTGAACTGTAAACTGACTTTTCTTCAGCCCAATCACATAATTTATCCCAGTTTTCTGGATACGGAATTTCCAAAAAATTGCAAGCATGCATTGCCCATACAACACAGCTAGTTGTGACAACGTCATAATTTGAGCCCCTGCAAGTATCATTGATCATAAGCTCAGCTTATTCACATGAATTAATTCCATTGATTCATGTAAAATTCATCTTTCTGAAAGCATTACTGAAATGGTCCTTCGTTTTGTTCTGCTACCCATGCTTCGAACTCTTCTTGAGTTTTTGTGGTCTCTCCTAGTGTTTCTCTACTTCGTAATTGAAATACCGGATACTTCGACTTGGGATCGCTTTCCAATGGAACCTTTTATATGTACACGACATAAAAGTAACAAGTAAAGATGGTGAAGCACACATTACTATAAAACTTTAGTATCATTATGCAAAAACATTGCATAATGCATTACATACCACAGATCGTAAAACCCCAAGATCCCCGTATTCATATAAATGTCCATAAACGATAATCCCAACATGATCAATAGCCTCTGGAACCATTTCTTCCGAACTGCTGGTAGCGCCTTATGGCATAACATAATCAAATCAGTCAAAAACTATTAACTAACATTTGATGTAAATACAATAAATGAAAATCTTATTTTGACTTATATAAAACATACTGAGAATCATATGCCCGAATCCTGTTCCAGCAGCCCCTAATGTTATATCCCAACATAGTGCTTCCACACTAGTTCCGGATAATGGGGTACCAAGAACTGTTCCACCAATTAAGTTACTAAGCCGTTGTAATGAATTCATGTTTCCTAAAAATCTTTCAAGATATAGATAGGCAAGAACAACAATGTGTAGGACGAGTTGTATGAAACTATGATTTTGGTTTTGCAGAGATTTGTGCACTAAAACAGCTTGAAATGAGTGTTACGTATGGTTCTTCCGCAATAGTATTACTTTAGAACGGTATTTTAAGAGAAAGCTTCATTGGCTCTTTAAAACACTTTCAAGCCTAAGTTTAATTGTTTATGTTGCAGATTTTATCGCAGCTCTGAACAGATTCATGATTCACATATGAAACCTTTGTCTATAATCTATAATCAAGCCAGCCCATGTTCTATAAACAATTTATACGTGTATAAAAGTTCCTCTTTAGGTCAGGACGGCTGGGCTCTCTGTACTGAAAATGAGAGCAAGAAAACCAATGTAGATTGATGAAAGCTATAAGATCACAGATGAGAATAGATTTTTTTAAAGGTAACATAGCATGGTTGGGTTGGGTTCGTTGTATGTTGGCATCTGCATGTGCATGCTTATCTCATGTTTATGTACTTCATCGAGTGAGATGCCTTTTGCCACATGATGATCGCTGAATTAACTGCAAGGATACGGTTACACGGACGGACAAGGTTAGCCAGAGAGACGTTTTCGCTCGTGCAGTGTTTTTGCCGAGTTGACTTTTCTTGAGTCATCATGACCAAATGCCGAATGCTTTTGTATGATGAAGAACAACAGTACCTATATTTACTATACTATAAGCAAGCCAGTGTAGGTACATAGATTTCAGTGCATGCATTCATATGAATCAACAGAATTATAATAGACCAATCAACATGAAAATCTTAATGATTTTTATTCCACTACTGCCATTACCAAGCTAAATTGAATAGGGATTGAAAACAATGTTATTTTAGCATATATATTATATATATATATCTGTGATCATCATCATTTGATGATGTAAGACTTGAAGGCAACAATCATGAACAATTTTGCTTACAGCCAGAGTCGCGTCATGTCCGTCATGATTATATTATAACAAGTTAACAAGTACTCACGAAGACCTTACATATGGGAAATACTGATGTAAAACTGGCAGTCGTAGACAAAATAAACTACAAATCGTATATTGATATTGATAGAAACCTCACATCAATCTAAATTTACGTTTTTCTAGGTTTACTATATTTGTACCAATGCCATAATATGATACAAATGGAACGATGAAAGTAAGCTCGTGGCACTGTAAACGAAGAATTATAACGCATTGACTGGAATTTATGATGGTGATGGCCGAGTCAAACTGTTTTTAGCCTTCAAAACTGAATTCATGATACAATATAAAGAAATATATAAATGTAATCTTTTCTGTATACTAACGTGAGTTTTTCATTATAAAATATTACAACACAGAAACCATGCCTAATTCGCTTATGTATTTACACTTACGCAGCTAATTAAAACATCACGCAACTTAATTAGGTATGCAAGCGCTCTTCAGCCGTCAATATCAATGGCATCACCTCATAAACAATATTCGCAGTTCGACATTCTTTTAGTGCGTTTGAGACTTTAGCAGCTCAATGTAATTCCAATATGTAGATAAACATTTACAATTTAAAAGTATTATTTCAGCTTGCTGCTATTATATGTTTCTAATTCTAATATGTATATCACTTGCGTCTCTGCCGCTATATGACAACTTCATTCTTGCAGATTTAGAATAGAACGGTTTCCCTACACCTTGGCATCAATGAGGGAAGCTTCCAATTGTATGGACGTTCCTCGACTTTGGCCATCTATATTTACCACAGAAAGATGGAAATGTTTGAATTATCTCATGAAATTAAAAAATGAAATGGATTACAATATTGTTAGTTATATAAAAACATTTTCAAACCTGATCTTAGGAAGTATCCCTGAAGTCTGAAACTGGTCGTAATTTCCTTCAAGAGCTTTCCAATTTTCCAGAGAAACGCACCAATGGCTACTAGAACTGCAAGCCTGGTGAGCGAAAGTAAAGCGTCGAAGCAAGCTGTCCACTTGGTTTTCCCTTCCTGGGCTTGACCTTCGGTTGTATGACCTTTTCTTGAAATGATTTGTCTCATGTGAGAATCCCAAGAATGTGCAATGCTGTAACAAGTCTCATTTTCTGGATGATAGTATTCATGAGTGGGATACTTGCACTCACACAATCCATCATAGCAGCCCAGGTTACTTTTGCAGTCTTCGCTCTCATCACACGATTCATTAAACTTGTGAACACATCTTCCTTCCGATGTTTCCTCGAATCCGGGTAAGCAATTGCAAGTAAATGTGGACGAATCGCATACGGCGTTTCTTGTGCAAAGTTCGGCAAGACAAGAGTGGTTGGCTTTGCCCACGCACTGATAACGCATGGCATCGTAAACTCCAAGACGTGGATCACAAATGCATTTTGAGTTTTGACAAATCACAGTAACATCCCGAGTTTCTCCAGTACAAGAATAATGGCTGGAGCAATCAGCGTTGGCAATGAAATAAACGTTGGCTGCGTAAACATCCCCTTTTGTCATTTCTAGGACAAATATCGGGATTATCAATGACACGAAGAGTAGTTTGGCTGCTTTGAGGAGCGTCATATTTCGTGATTTTATAAAACAGTGAAGAATGAAATAAGATCAAACTAATTGACTCCAACTGACTGACCAAGTTATCTACTTAGCAGCCACTACTGAAATGGGTTCCTGCTTTCTTGCAATTCGAGTTATTAAACAGATCATGGTCAATCTGAGAAAGCAATTTAATAATTATGCAGTGTTATTATGACTTTAGTTATAACCTTCAGTCATTACTTTCTGCATGCCAATACATTCCCTCTTTTTATTTCATTGTTGTATTTATTAAATTTCGTTAGAATTGCTTCTAATGATCATAATAATGATTACTTTGCAAACTTGCTGAGACTACTGGAAGCGTGCAAGTAGTTAATTCAAAAATTTGCTGAGATAAAATTCCAAAGTAAACTGAAGTGAAAATTGCATTTTATGTTTAATTAGTTTGATGCAATACAAGTAACATGCTGCTATAAGTTAATTAGGACAAAAGTAAAATATTGATGGGGCAATGGGATCCTTCCTCATACAACACACTGTGTTGTAGCTGATTTTTTTGGCTGAGCATCGACTTTGGTACCTTGGGGGTCAGATTTGAAGGAATTTGACTAAAAGAAATAAATTCATATTTATAATAAATATATATACATGTAATACAAGTAAGTATAAATGTCCCATATAACATCTAAAGAGATTTTGCAGTTCAAAGTCGATTTTAGACAAATAGTGTGAATTCAATTACCTGCCATGTTTCACACCAAATAGCTACGATAACACATCCCACCAAAAATACAAAGAGAGCGATTGACCATACTACCCAAATGGGTCTTTCACGGCACGGGTAACTGCAGGATTCAAAAGCAGTTGTAATCAAAAGATCCTTGTAATGGTAGCTGCATTCCCAATGATTCTCACAAGATTTGTTAACTGCTATTATAAGGCTCCTGTTGAAGGGCTTCTGAATATGCTGAATTTGGGCAGAAGCCATTATTGCCCCACACAATAGGCAAACAGTAGCAAAAAATAACGCTTGCAATTTCATCTTGAATGTCTCAAAATGTAAGAAGAAAAATCAACCTCGCTGGAAAAATCTCAAGTCTAGTGTTGTAAAAATTTGAATTGAGGTGCTAGCTAACGTTGTTTGAATGGGTGTTTAACTTCGAATGAAGTTGAGGAGGAATGTGGAGTCCAGCCTGAACTTAAAAATATCAACTTCCATTTCATGAAAATACGAAGGAACCAGTGCAGTACTCACATTCCTTCGACTTCATACTCGTTAACATAAATGAGTCATCTCATCAACAGGGTTCACTTCAGATTTGAAGCCTAAAAAGGATAAAATTTTTGAAACCAAAGAGGACCTGAGATCAAGTTAGGTACCTTAAAACAAAGCCTTTAAGCTTGAGGTTCTGTGGCTGTGGCCTTTTCAGCTTTTAAGAGTCATTGTCAATTGCATTACTAAAAAATGATCCTTTCTTCACGAAAGGCTTTTTACTTGCTGACTCTGTCATAGAGTCGTATCATATTTTTACACAAAGAAGGAGCGAAAGAGCTCAACGCTCGCTCATATACATTTCCTTTATCCCAATGTTGTGTACCCGAGCCGATTTTTTCTGAAATGTTTTTGTCCCGTCTCTGGAACATACAAAAGTACTTTTACATACTTGGATATTATGCATTTCCCCATAAACACGGAAGGGTCATAAATATTTTCCTTTGTAACATATTTTTGTTTCATTGATGTGTCATCTTATCTTGAAGTATCATTTTTCGCCTTTCAAATCCTATTTATAAAGACAATTTGGTAGAATACTTCCATAACTATTTTAGGATTCGAAAAATTATTATTTTTGTGTCATCGGTCGGTCTTTGGTTGGTTGTCAGTTGTTGTGAGTGAAAGTTAATTTATGCAGCTAGTTTGTCCAACGGGTTTTAATACCTTTGTGTCAAGATGCCGTGTGAAATGATAACGCTCCAGCTGGGGCAGTGCGGAAATCAAAGTAAGATTTTTGATAAATATAAAAGGTCGTTTTTATGTATTGAAGACAACCGTTAATCGTATCTGTTTCCAGAAATTAATTATTGTCATTTGTTTTTCCAGTTGGTTTTGAGTTTTGGAAGAAGCTGTGCCAAGAACATGGAATAAACCCAGAGGGAACCTTGGAGTCTTTTGCCCGTGAAGGGGTTGACAGAAAGGATGTGTTTTTCTATCAAGCAGATGATGAGCACTACATTCCACGAGCAGTGCTGCTGGATTTGGAACCTAGAGTTATAAATACCATTCTCACGTCGTCATACTCTAAGGTAAGTGATGAACTGTTGAATGTATATAGTTTTAAAATTCGATTCGTACATCAGTTCATTCTTGTCATTATTTTTCTAACTTGCAGCTGTACAATCCAGAAAATGTTTACTTATCACAAGATGGAGGGGTGCTGGTAATAACTGGGCTGCTGGTTATGGTCGAGGGGACAAATTGCATGAGGAAGTTTTCGACATTATTGATAGAGAAGCTGAGGGAAGTGACAGTTTGGAAGGATTTGTGCTGTGTCATTCAATTGCCGGAGGTACAGGTTCCGGTATGGGATCATACGTCTTGGAAAAGCTGTCTGAAAGATATCCAAAGAAACTTGTGCAGACCTACAGTGTATTTCCTAACCAGGATGAGATTAGGTAAAGTTTTATCACTGACTGCCTTTATATTCTTTATTTTTGAAATATGGATACTCACATACATCAAGGTTAAAATGGAAATTACTTTGTTTTTAGTGATGTAGTCGTTCAGCCGTATAACTCCCTGCTTACTTTGAAACGTCTGACGCAAAGTTGTGATTGCGTGGTGGTGCTCGATAATACAGCTTTGAATAGGATTGCTACTGATAGGCTTCATATTGAAACTCCAACATTTACTCAAATCAACTCTTTGGTATCAACAATTATGTCAGTTAGTACTGCAACCCTCCGGTATCCATCCTACATGAACAATGATCTCATTGGACTGATTTCACCTCTAATACCTACACCGAGATTACATTTTCTTATGACTGGCTACACTCCTCTTACATCAGATCAAGAAGGTACATCTATTAGGAAAACCACAGTGCTGGACGTAATGAGAAGGCTCCTTCAACCCAAAAATATGATGGTCAGCACAGCGCATGATCGAAGTGCTCACCATAAATACATCTCGATCTTAAATATCATTCAGGTTGGTTTGATTTTTTAAACTATTGTTGAGTATTGTTCTTGTCATAGGTAATCAATCATTTCTTTGGAGTCGTTACCTTTTAACTTGTAATTTGATTTTTATTATTAGGGTGAAGTTGATCCTGGACAGGTTCACAAGTCATTACAAAGAATAAGAGAGCGGAAATTGGCCAACTTCATCTCATGGAGTCCAGCTAGTATTCAAGTTGCATTGTCTAGAAAATCCCCATATATTCAGACTCAGCATCGTGTATCAGGCTTAATGTTGGCGAATCACACTAATATATCCTCAGTTAGAACCAATAACTATTTTTGAGCCTGTTTCGTACTGGCTATACTTTATAAAAGTGTTTATGGTATATTACATGTCATAATAACCAAATTTATACCAATTTTTTGCAGCTTTTCAAGGGTGTACTTAAACAATACGACAAATTAAGGAAACGAGAAGCCTTTTTGGATCAGTTTCGAAAGGAAGAGATATTTTGTAAAGATCTTAATGAACTGGATGATTCTAGGGATGTTGTTCAAGACCTTGTAGATGAATACGAAGCTGCAACGAAAGCTGACTATCTTCAGTGGGGTTTAAATAAACTGGTAATGGCATTATGGAATGATTTTATTTAGTTATTGAATATTGAATTGAAATAATTTTTAATTGTGTTTACTGTTATAGACTCAGAATCAAAATCCTGCTACAGCATCAGTAAAGTAAATCAACGTCGAAAGATTGAAAGAAAACTAGCAAGCCATCATAGGGAAATGTATAATAATACGGTAAAAGTAACTTCAGTTCCCACTTTCTTTTCTTTTTGTGTTCCCATAATTTTGTTAGCCTTAGCGTTCCTTGTGGGCTACGTGCTTTAAAGTTAAAGTATTTAGAATATTTATGATTACATAACTTGAAAAAATAGGTTGTACTTAAGTTGTCAATTGCAATTTTACGCTTGGTTAGTTGCCAATATTATCGTACAAATGTATGATATGAACTCATTTTTACGTTTACGCTTATTCAGATAGTGCCACAGTTCATATTGTGTACAACTTACATTTGCAAGACTTTTCGTTGGAAGTTTTGTTTATGTGTTTATGTTCATTAATAATTATTTCTTGTTATGAAACTAAAATTAGGAAGATCTGATTATGTATTTCATTTTGTACATTGGAATAAATCTTATACTTCAGAGTAATTTCAGGTAGTTTGTCGTCGTAAGTACATGACTCCTAAAACATTATCATGTTGAAGGCTAATGAACTTCCGTAGAAATCATCAAATCACTTTAAATTGTAAGTAGTTGGTAGAAGATATTTGGGCGCAATGCCGATCAGTTACAGTCCTCTTAGCGTCTGTTTGTTTTCTGCATTGTCAATCATTTTAGTGAACTGTTATTGTTGCAAGCATTTGTTTGCCCTATCTATAGTAAGCAAACAAAGCAATGGAATCTTTCCATATATAAATATGGTAATGGTAATTGTTCCTTTATGTTACTGCAATGTTATCCTGATAGAGATCGTATGAAACACTGTCTGAGTGAGCTGAGTCACTTTTTCCATGCGGCTTGGTTTTTAACGCAGTCATAGTCATTTGGCCTTTTTTATCGTAGAATATTTCAGAAGCATGTGGAAAGATGTAGAATGTAGTCTAGAAGGGCTGCTTCACTCATTTTCATCAGAGCACTTTTCTATAGTCAATATATGTATCCATTCTAAGGGAAACTAGAACCAGTGTTTTAAATGTAACTCTCTAGGAACATTCCGTTGATATGTTCAAGGGCAACTTCTACAGTTCAAAATTAGTGTACCCTGTGATAAAACATCAGTTGTGAACGACACCGTGCAAAAACCATCTTTTTCTCTTTATGTGCTTTGAAAGGAATAGACATACTTGTACCTAGATTTATATGCATAAAATATATGAATATGACGAAATGACCTTAGTACGTTCACATAAACGAACACATGCATAGGGATAGGCATGTTACGGCATAAGAATTCACACAAAGCCAGCATGTCATGTACTAGAGGTTTGTAGAATATCCTGTCCTTTTCCATTGGATTAGCAACATGCTCTCATGCTTTTCATCAGGCTCCATTCTCTATTCTGTCTATAATAAAAAGTGTATGTACTCCTCTTGATGCAATAAGCTCCCAAGCATTTCGGGCATGTTCTATTGAACATCATCCATTCTCATTCATTCCAATACAGATTAGATGATCTCTTTTTTCCGTACATGTCGTGTGCTGGTTGTCTAGTCTGAGGAGAACATTTTCCAAAGGAAGAATTCCTCTACATATTTTATATTCGTCTTGTCTGTGAATCTATCTCTGTTAAATTGTGTGAAAGAAGTTGAAGAACAAGCATATGAATCCACTCTCTTCTACAAGAACAAGATTCACTTGTCGTTGTCGTCATCACCAGCATTATAATAATATTCATCGCTCATCATCATTATATCTGTGACTCCACTTACACTATCACTCTCATTGTAATACATTGCTTGCACTCTCATCTTCGCTGACGAAATCCAAGTGCTGTTGCAGGTCTCTGTAAATCTAGTACAAAAAGAGGACACAGTCAGTAGTACTCAACCAAGCTGATCTGAACTGAAGCATTGCCTCCGTGTTAAAAATATTCATATCTTCTTCGTCGTCATCAACTCTTATGAATTCATAATCATTCGCATATCAGCAGCAGTCGGCTTCTGGTAATTTACCAAGTAAATCCGCGTGCTGGGATCAGAAAAAAAAGCATTTTTTGAAGCAGCAACCATTTCACTTTTTGTGAAGAAAACGTGGCAGCAAAACCATTTTTGCTGAAGAGAAAACCAAATTTGTAACTTTCTGGATGGTGCTCAATGTCTGCTGGAGAAAACAGTGAAAGATCCGAAAATTTACATACAGCCAACGCTGATAATTCTTCGTCGAGTGACAGTGGTTTCAGCAGTAGTAGCAACAGATCGCAAAAAGACGATTTGAAACGTGGAGGTGGAGGTGAAAAACGTGAAAAGTCCCAGTCCCCTTCGCAAAATCAAGAGAATTTGAAAACTGGTAGTGGCTTCTTTAACAAGTTTCCACGTGGAGGAGATCGCAATCGGGAGTCTGACGAGGATTTTTTCCAAGACCCTTTCTTTTCCGAGAGGACAAGCAAGTTTAAGAAGAGGTTTGCAAATAGGCCAAAGTTAAGTGAGAGGATATTTGGGAACAAGAAGGGATCTTCTGCATCTGTGTTTGATAACGACAGCTTTGTTGACGACCTGAGGAAAAGGATTCAAGAGGAGAAGAAAATGTTCTTTGACGGTGGCGCAGATCCATTTGCTGGAGCCTTTGGGGCTGGAGGAAGACCTGCTTCGCCTGTTGGTGGAAGTTCTGGAAGGGTAAGTTTCAAACAATTATTCATCTAAGAGTAGTTTTCCATGTAATTTAAGCTGCAGAAATTTTTATCGGGTTTCGTAAATGCATTTGTGGTGCATTAATTGATGCGGTGGTAGAAGATGATTATATAGGGCTTATATCTGCATTAGGTCAGGCTCCTTTAGAATCATGCGCGAGGTTTACTTGTAAGTTCAGTCATTGTCCATTTTTTTTGTTACGCAAAACACTCTGCTGGACGCTTCAGTTGAATGAGTCATCGTTTGTATACATTTACACATCAAGCATTCTATCTGAATACCGCTTTGCATAATACTACATAATGTTTGTATGATTCAGTCAGACCTGAACAATTTTTCGGTGTCAGTATGAGGAAATATTGGTTTGATGATATAGTAGTATATGTGTATCATTATGATATGAAGTATTACAAGTACGCAGTCAACAGAATTGTTTTAACAGTGCTATGCAGTAATGTGGTTTGCTTTGATACGTTTCGAATTTGAAGGCATCGGGTTTTTTAAAAAGTATATATGCATTTAAGTGGCCCATAAAACAATTTAGCCACCCAATCAAAAAAAATAGACTTTCCAATACGAGACTTCGTCACTTTTTAAATAATTTCCCAATAGGAATAAATAGAAAATAGCACAAAAACCGAGAGTCTATTTAAATGAACTGCTATGGCTGATATGTTATGTATCTACTTGGTCTTACACTTGATTTTTTACCTGAGTGATCTGTATTTGCATTATATCAGTTTCTTAATACAGATTTGTGTGTGAAATACTTTCAATTTACAACTGTATTCAAATCAATTGCACAGTTCATGTCAACATAAAATGCTAATGCTGTCTTTTAGTATTCTCATGATATGACAGCATGGAAATGAACCGTTATACAAAGTAGTAAAATGGCACGCAAGACCGTTTTGGATATGATTAGGTAGTGGTTGATTGGTGATTGGATACGATTTTTGTCATAATTTCGTAAACTAAATGTAATTTTCTGTAGTAAAATATTTGTAAGGAACATTGTATATTAAGACATAATATCAGTTTTCTAAACAGTAGTATGC